>CAJQZJ010010806.1:1178159-1194756 GCA_907164525.1 Lophiomys imhausi
AGAAGAAGAAGAAGAAGAAGAAGAAGAAGAAGAAGAAGAAGAAGAAGCCACAAGAATAAGCCATCCACAAAACTGGCTTCTCAGCCAGTATCTTGCTGTGGTCCCCTGACATCCTTGGATAATCCACCACATACACACACACACAAGCATCTACATGTGCAGACACACATGTGCACTCATAAGTCAACCTGATAAAAAGAATGTCCTGATCAGTCCCACTTTGCAGGCAAGCAAATAGAAGTACCAGTGGAGTAAATGGGCCACAGCCATGCAAGTGTTAAGTGACCATCCCAGGATCTGAGCACAGCCAATCTTACTAAACCAAACTCTGTGCATCTACCTTCACGTAAGATCACCTCCAGTGACAAAAAAGAAAAAAGTAAATGGAAGACACCAATTTAAGAAGAAAATGGCTGAAAATTGCATGATTTTGTTGTTTCTGGTGGCTGAGTAGTATTCCATTGTGTAGATGTACCACAGTTTTTTTTATCCATTCTTCAGTTGAGGGACATCTAGGTTGTTTCCAGTTTCTAGCTATTACAAATAGGCTGCTATGAACATAGATGAGGAAACTTCCTTGTGATTTGGTGAGGAATCATTTGGATGCATACCCAGAAGTGGTATGGCTGGGTCTTGAGGTAGAGCTATTCCAAGTTTTCTAAGATATCGCCAGACTGATTTCCATAGTGGTTGTACAAGCTTGTACTCCCACCAGCAATGGAGGAGTATACCCCTTTCTCCATACCCTCACCAGCATGTGCTGTCATTTGATCTTTTGATCTTAGCCATTCTGACAGGTGTGAGATGGAATCTCAGAGTGGTCTTGAGTTGCATTTCTCTGATTAAGGATGTTGAGCATTTCTTCAAGTGTCTCTCAGCCATTAGAGATTCCTCTTTTGTGAATTCTTGGTTTAGCTCTGTTTCCCACTTTTTTGATTAATTCTTTGGTTTCTTGTTTAATTTCTTCAAAATCACATAATTTTCAGCCAAATGGATGGAACTGGAAAAGCTCATCTTGAGTGAGCTAACCCAGACTCAGAAAGATGCACATGGCATCTATTCACTTATAATCAGATTTTAGCCATATAGTACAGGATAACTATACTATAACCAATGCACCAAAAGGAACAGGAACCTAGACTTTGTTACCTGTTAATGAACACTTTGCCTTAGTGGTGCTGCCATGTAGGCCCCCAGTATATGAGGAAGCTCTTAGCCCTCATATGACTGTTGAACTGAAGCAGGAGACTGAAATGTAGGGACACTCTACTCCAGAGGAGTAGGACAGAAGGGAGAGGGGGGAGAGGGAGGGAGGGTAGGACTGGGAGGGGTGGAAAGAAGGCACTGTGATGGAGATGTAACTTGAATAAATAAATAAATATTTAAAGAAAAAAAAAAGAAGAAGAAAATGGTTCTGATTGTGAATGTCCTCTTTGGAAACAAAAGCGTCCTGAAAACTGAAAATTCAAAAGGCAATTGTTAATATGCAGAATGTTGGTGGAAAGAAGAGGGTAATTTACAACCAACTCTCCAGCCCCGGGTGGTACAAGTCTGTAATTACAGCACTGGGGGTGAAGGCAGAGAATCAGGGGGTCAAGGACAGCTTTGGCTATATAACAAGGTTGAGGCTTGCACCACCCTGGGCTACACGAGACCCCATGTCTATGAAAATGGGAAAGGGATTTGTAGGGAGAGGGTGATGAGAATTGGGGTGGGGTTACAGGAATCAGAATTCACCGACTGCAAACAAGTATGAAATTGTCAAAGAATAAATTCAGTAAACATTATTTAAAAACAAACAACAACAAACAGTTTGTGTTCAAAGTGTAAAAGAAAATGCAATCATAGTCCTGCAAGGACCCAGCCCACAATACTTACTCGAATCTGTATGTTTACCAACGGATGGATGAAGTCAATTGAAAGTTTAAGGATTACAAAATCTAGACAATATAGTATTGGTAGTTAATCCCAACTGGGTCATGAAAGAGAAAAGTCTAAATAATTGTTATGAATGTATATAAAATTGAACACAGGTGTCAAAAAATATTATTGAAAAAAATACATCTGGCATTTCAAATAAGAATTAAACTTCATTATTTTAAAACCTCAGATTGCATTTGTTATAGATCAAGTAATGCTGGATTGACGGGGAAGTTGAAGAAGGGCTCGCTAAATTCATTATTTTAAAGTAAAACTTCAAAAGGTAACATTTAATCCTTAGATTGAGAAATGTTTTGAGAAATGTACTAGGGACTACAAATTGGAGAACTGAGTAACTACCACTCCAACTAAAAGACTAATGAAGATGTCTGTACTCTCATAGCAGGGGTGGGAAGGTGGCTTAGTGGGTAAGGCATTTACCTTGCAAGTGTGAGGACCTGAGTTCAGATCCCTAGCCCTGTGTAAAAGCTGGATGCAGAAATGTATACTGTACCCCCAGTGCTTGGAAGAGGACACAGGTAGGCCTTGAGGGCTCCTGGCCAACCAGCCTATCTGAAACAGTGAGTTCCAGGTTCAGGGAGATACTGTATCTCAAAAAATTAGTTGGATGAGCGATTGAAGGAAAATAACCTACATCAGTCCCTGCCTCCACATGTGCACAAATAGATCAAGCTACCTTTCATTAGACATAGATGTTTTGATTGTTCATAGGTAAACAAAAACATTCTGAAACAAGACATATAAAAAGTTGAAAATCAGAAAAAAGTGGAAAAGATGCATAAGCAAATATAAATATTAAACATTGATTGTAATGGATGTAGTTAAAAATAGAAACCAGGTTAAAAAAGAGCATTAAGATGGCAAGAAACATGAAGTTAACCTTAATGATAAAAATTTGAATTAAATGATATGAAAAATATGTGAATTTGATGTTTATTAAACTGAGAACTTGTTGTGAAAACACAGTAGTCATCAGACATCACATATGGAAAAATACAGTGCAAATTATGGAAGCATAGTAGAGGTAAGAAATGTGAACCTCTGTAAATGCTGGGCATATCAAATAAGCATCAGGATGTGAAGGACATTTGGTGATGTGGATAAGACACTGTAAGGAAATATGGTATGCCAGTATATGCACTTGCACTTATGAATATGTATATATGTCTAAAAGTTAGACATTTTTACTTCAAGAACAAAGACTACACAGATGTTTTCCATGGACCATGCCATACGTAAATGATTCAAGTCATATATTTTTCTATAAGGCTCCCCAAGAGAATAAAAACGGTCCAAACCATATTCACTGGAGAAGAGCTTAATTGGAGTTACCCCACACAAGGGTCAATGCTCCTCTCAAAAGCTAAGGGTTGCCAAACAATAGCTTAATTGTCAGGTTCAGGATACCTCTCCTTAAGTTGTTGATTAGGGATGTCCCAGAGATCACTCCAAACAGTATAGACTGTTACTACTGTTCTTGTTTGTCCACCAGAACTTGATGGTAGGACACTTGTGCTGGACCACACACTTTGGTTACAGGACATAAAAAGTCAAGTTGGTGCTAGCTAAAAAGCTTCCTCCCTGCTGACTAGCTCCATGCATGGTACCCAACTCTGCTTCCTGGTGCTCCTCAAAAGTATTTATCTACTTAGGCTTCCTTCAGTACTCAGTCATTTTTCTAGAAAATTGACTGAGTTGGTATGGAGAGGGGAAGTACTAGAAGGAACTATGCAGGGTGCTGGGGGTGGATGTGGGGATAATCAGCAGCCTCTCCCAGCTGTGAGCTACAATTAATATCTACATCACAAGATATGACCACTGGTACAGTGGTGGTACAAACATTATACAGGTATCTAGTGTCTTTCTGTTTGGATTTAAGTCCTACTCCACAAGAAGGAATACGTGCATATTATAGTAAATCTGGCCAAGAACCCATGGATAGGGAACTCATATGCCCCGGAGGTGAACTTACTACTATTATCTCGCTAAATAGACCTACTATCAAAATATCTTCTCAATTCACGTCTTCATACCATATATTAATGTAGAGCTCACGCCACATCAAACGAGTTTCTTTGTGTTGTGCACAGCGGTTAACTCACAACTGTCCGAAGTGCAGAGAAGTGCCAGGAGGTTTCTCAGCCACAAATCACACTGAGGACCTCTGTCTCCTACTGAGATTTTGGGACTATAATGGAAGAGAGAGTGGAAAAAAGTGTAAGATCCAGAGGTTGGGGAGGACCAGAGCAAAAACAGTCTTCTGGAAATTACAGGGCTGCTGCACTCAAGAAAACTCTTAAGAGCTGGGGTTGCCTGCAGAAAACTTGCACAAATTCAAGCCAGTCAACATTCCTTTGTGGAGAGGAGAAGAGGCTTACCAGCTGCCATTCCCAACTGAGGAGTAACTGGTGGTTAATAGCTGCTAGAAGAGGGATAGCCAGTTTTCTTTAAAGCTGTGGCCCCGGTAGGTTGCCTGTGCTCCAGTGGACAGCCTCGTGCCCATGAATTTACTGACTGCACAAATTGGACTTGATGGGTTACAAAAAAAAAAAAAAAAAACAAAAAAAACTCAAGAATTATGTGAAGTTTGGAAAGAAGTGGGGAGATTAATGGTGAAGTGGGATGACTATAATCAAACAACATCATATAAATGAATTAAAAATGCTGTGAGAAAGACTGTAGAAATTCTCAGGGGACATTTATTATTAAATTGTATTATTTATAGTAAAAGAAGGATAAATATTAATTGGATGTAGAATCAGGAAGAATCTAGGACTCTGAGTTAAAACATCTTAGGTGAGTTCAAAGTGATCTGAGGAAAACCTAATGATTCTCAAATGCTTAAAGCTTGAAACACAGGTAAAGATAACTGAACTCTTCACTATCAAGAATTAAAAAGAACTCTTTAAGAAAAATAGCTACTTAGCTAAATAAAACATATGACATTATCTGTACAACTGATAAAAGTAAGTCTAAAGCTGATAATACATTCATTAAAACAAAGTTAATTTTTTAAAAAAATACTGAAATTTAGACTTAATAATGGTAACACCCAAACTTTGTGTGACTTGAAAAAAAGTAAGAAAATACATCTGGAGAGATGGCTCAGTGGTTAAGAGTTGGTATTTCTTTTAGAGAGGACCTGAGTTCAGCTCCCAGAACCCACATTGAACAGCTCTCATCCACCTGCAACTCTAGTTCCAGCAGGTGAGACAGCCTCCTCTGGGCTATGCGGGAACCACTTCACTTACATATGCACATGAACATAATTTTTTTAAAGTATTTTTTTAAATCTTACCTAAAACTCTAAAATTTTCAGAAACCTAGAATAGAATGAAATAATAATTTTCTAGAAAAATGACTGAGGATAGAAGGAAGCCTAAGTAGATAAACAATTTTGAGGGGCACCAGGAAGCTGAGTTGGGTACTATGCATCGGGCCCCAAAAGTTTGTAAGGAAATGAATTTGAAACCTTAAATGACAGTGTGTGTCATTTATATATGTGTATTATATATGTGCATATATATTTATTTGTATAAACCTTAAATGAAACCATAGAAGTGTATGAAATATTCCTGGTTTATTTTTAAGCTCAAACATGCCTGCTTTTGAAAAAAAAAATGTCATGATAAAGTAAACTCCAAGATAACCTCTAAACCAAGCTTGCTTTTGACTATAGATTTAAGAATTTAATTGCTTAAAGTGCAATTAAAAGGACCATTTTAATAACCTAACTGAACTGATTTGACATTAGAATCTATCATACTATTTCACTAAAGGATAAAGTTCATATTTTATGGAGGATAAAAGAGGATTTGATAAAATTCGATTGCACACGAGAGAATGTTATTTTAGTATAATGAGTGTTTCTTTAGGCAGAGGCTTACGTACCATGGAATGATTAAGTTGCTAGACACAAATGTTGAGTGCTGACCCTTATTCCATGCCTCTAGATTCTGGAAATGAGTTTCAGACTCTGTATTGTGTTTTATTTCTTTTAAAGGTATAATATTCTATGTATTCTTTAAGAATTTCATAAACATATATAATATATTGTAATCATATTCCCCTCCCACATCTAATCCCCTAACATCCTTCTCCTAAATTGATATCTTTCTTCTTCTTCTTCTTCTTCTTCTTCTTCTTCTTCTTCTTCTTCTCCTTCTCCTTCTCCTTCTCCTTCTCCTTCTCCTCCTCCTCCTCCTCCTCCTCCTCCTCCTCCTTCTCCTCCTTCTCCTCCTTCTATTTTTATAATTCATGGAGTGTAATTAATTAGTGGATATAGAGGCATGGATATAGAGGAATCCACCAAAGCCTGAGTAACTTACCAGGGAGCACAATTGTAAAGAAAACTGACTCTTCCTCCCCTCCAAGCCATCAACCTTCAATAGCTCCTTGTCTAGGCTGGGGCTTGCATTCCCATTCTGGATCCATGCTGTATTGTTGAATGGTTTGACCTTTGGTGGGTCTTGGGTAGACAACCTTAGCTGCTTTCTGTTTATGAGTGCAATAGCTGTCATATCCAAAAGATGTGGTTTCACCTCAGTCCTCCCTGAATTCTGGCTCTCAGAGACTTTCCGCCCTCTTCTGCAATGGACCCTGAGCACTGAGGGGAGAGTTATGATATAGATGTACAACTTATAGGTGATGTGGTGGTTTGAATAGGTATGGCCCCACAGACTCATGTGTTTGAATGTTTGGCCCATAAGGAGTGGCATTATTAGGAGGTATGGCCTTGTTGGAGTAGGTGAGGCTTTGTTGGAGGAAGTGTGTCACTGTGAAGGTGGGCTTTGAGGTCTCCTATGCTCAAGCTATGCCCAGTGTGGCAGTCTCCATCTTCTGCCTGTGGATCAAAATGTAGAACTCTCCGCTCCTCCAGCATCATGTCTGCCTGCATAATGCTGTGCTTCCCGACATACTTCCCACCATGATGATAATGGACTAAATCTCTGAAACTGTAAACAGCCCCAATTAAATGTCTTCCTTTATAAGAGTTGCCTTGATCATGGTGCCTCTTCACAGCAATAAGACCCAAACTAAGACAGGTGAGCACTCCACAGTTGCAGAGTCTCTGCATTTTGATCACTTGTGAGACTCCTCTGTATTTTTTTAAACAAAACTGCAACTAATTAAGAACACCAACCTATCTTAAAGAACCTAGCTAACAGCACAATTAACACTGGAATAACAGGGGCTTTCTCTCTTGGATTCTGGGAAAGCAGAAGAGAGTCTACTCTGGGCCCTGTTAATTATCTCAACCCTGAAGACCAAAGAAGGAAGTATTTGAAAATAATACCTAACATTGTTATTTTTTTGAATTATCATCATAATTATTGTCCTGGGAGGCTCCAAGGAACTAAAGATCCTTCAAAATGAATAAGAGCATTTAGTCAGTCTGTGGATAAAAATTGAGTATACAAAAATGAATAACTTTTTTATATGTTAGCAACAACTGGATAGAAGAACAATGAAGAGAAAGCATTCAATTTACAACAGAGAAAATATAGATGTGCAGGAATAAACCAATCCAAGCTTATTTAGAGCCTTTATAAAGAAGTCTTTAAAACCTTACAAAGGCATATAAAAGTATGTTTGAATAAATGGAGAAAAATACCATTCCCTTAGAAAGTTTCAACACAGGCACCGCTGTATAAAAGTATATCCACATAAATAAATTCAGAAGATGAGAGAAAATTATGAGAACTCATGACAAGCACTGACTCTAATATTAAAATATATCATTAAATATCTATTACAAAGCTACAGGAATTAAAGTGATGCATTACTGGTGCAGAAATAGGTGGCAAAGGAAGACACCAAAGACAGTTTGCATAAGGGAGGGGAGACTTTGTATTCCCGATCTTCCTTCCTGTCTGCAGCACCTAAGAATGGGACTCTTGAGGGCTCCACCTTTCCATGTTCCTCTCTGTTGCTTTCATAGGTTGATTGTCTCATTTCTTTTGGTCACTCTAAGTACTTTCTCTGTGCTTTCAAACACAATTTGCTGATTCACTTACCTTGGGTGCTTCTTACTCTCCTGACTCAGGAGAATCACAAATATACTCAAAACCAAGCCCTTAACTTTACCAACCAAGATACATTTCCAGTTCAGAAAAAGGCACCTCCATCCTTAAGTAGCTGTCATCAAAATTCTAACAGATAATGGACATGTAGGCTGCTTATATTTCTTAGCTATTATAAACAATACTTCAAGAAATACGAATTCAAAAGGCATAAAGAAAATGTCATGCATTTAGATCATAGAATATTAAAAAGAAGAACATCTAGTCATTGTGACAACATAGTGGTACTGGAGACTATTAGGTTGAGTAAAATAAGCCATGCACAGAAAGACAAATATCATTTGACCTCTTTCAGACATAGAATCTGAAGATTTTGATCTCATCAAAGGTGAGAAAAGAGTGGTAGTTATTGTTACTCAGGATGGAAAAAATGAGAAGGAAGGAAGAATGAGAAAAGGCTAGTTGATCAGCTTATGTTATAGGTAAGAGTATTGTGGGTTGGATATTAAAACCCACTAAAGGCCACATGCTGAAGGGTCTGTCCACAGGCAAAAAAGCATTACAGGGAATGCTGGAAAACATCAAGATAGTAGTTTAAGTGTGTGTCCATATCTTTTCTGGTAGAGTAGATGGGAGGGCGAGAAGAAGAGAGGTGTCAGAAGAGAAAACAGGTCACTGGGGGCACTTCCATAAAAGAAATATTGATGCTCTCCTCATTCTCTTTTCAAACCATCATGAAGGTGAACACTTTCACTACAACACATGCTCCTGCCATGATATTCACCAGGGTTCAGAAAAAATCAGTGCAAAATGCATTTTTCTTTCCTTAAGTTGGCTGCCTCGAGCATTTCATCACAACAAAGGAAAGCTGAACAACATACAAAGTGACCAGCTCCGACTAGCTGTAGAAGTACAGGATGGTGACAGTCACTGAGAATGTATTGTATCTTTTAAAAAGTAGAAGAAACATTTCTTAGTTTGGGAAGCTGCAGACCCTGTACTTCCTATAAAATCAGATATATTTATCCCTCTCAGGTCTCTGAGGTGGTTGAAGAACAGATAGCTAGAGTCTCATAATTCAATTTTGAGTTGTTTAGTAGTCAAGAGAGTATTATATATCTAAGAAGATACTTTTAAAATTGTGTTGCCAGTTAGTATGAATGTTGAGTCAGATATAGAACTTTAAACTCATGGAGATGTTTAGATAGTAGAATGTTAAAGTCAGGTACCAAATACATATGGACTGGTCATTAGGAATGTACGTTAAGCCATATAACCCTCATAACTGTGGCCTAATTACCTCTGTTGTACTGTATTGTATTTATTATTATAAGAGAAAGAGCCATTTGTTGGACTGAAAGGGGGAACTGTAGGGGGAAATAAGATATACCTTAAACTTAAAAGAAAAAAAAAAAGGGAAGAGGATGGGGGGTTGAGGGTGGGAGGGTGGGACTGGAAGGGGAATAGGGAGGGGACTGCGATTGAGATGTAACTTGAAGAAATAAAAAATAAAGGAAAAAATAAAACAGGTTAAAAAAAGTAGAAGAAACAATTTTGAATGCTGTCATCATAAGGGAATGATAAGTAACAAGGTAGACATGGTGGCACAGACCTATAATCCTAGCACAAAGTAGGTAGAGGCAAGAAGGTTTCAACTCTAAAGTTAGCCCAGGCTACATAGTAGGCCCCTACCACAAAACTCAAAAACAAACAAAAAAAACATATATGAGGATATGATTTGTTTAGCATAAGTTAAACATTAAACATTGAATATATATACTCTGGGGTTTTTTTTTTTGTTTTGTTTTTAGTTTTGTTTGTTTGTTTGTTTTTTTGAGACAAGTTTCTCTGTATAACAGCTCTGACTGTCTTAGACTCTCTTTGTAGACCAGGCTGATCCCAAACTCACAGAGATCTGTCTGCCTCTGCCTCCCAAGTGCTGGGATTAAAGGCATTTGCCACCTTGCCGAGCTTTTATTTATTAAATTCATTTAAAAAAATTTTAAGAAGGTTCACAGAAATAATTTGACACCTCTCTTCTTCTCACCCTCCCATCTAATCTACCAGGAAAGATATGGGCACACACTTAAACTACTGTCTTGAAAACAGCTACTTCTTAGGGCTCCTCTAACCTTTCCAACCCAAGCTCAGCAACTTCAGTATAGACCACTGAAAGGCACTTCTTCCTGTTCTCTTTGCTTCCTCTCTGGCCCACCTTATCCCATTTTCTCTATGGCAGCCAGACTGATTCTTCTATGCCTCATAACTAGTCATGTTCCTTCTCTGCTTCGAACACATTGGTGTCCTTCAATCACACACTGAATACATATGTACAATGTGACTTTAACCCACAAGGTTCTATAGTTCTGACCCTGGCTCTAGTGATCTGCTGATTAATGCTCAACAGCCCAGGAATTTAAAACAAAGTATGTCCCCACATGCATGCACACACATGTGTGCACGTACACATACATGCACATACATGTTTTCTATAAATCTCACTTCACATAAAAATACATAGCACATAATTTGTAACAAGTAATGAGCTATGTGGTATTCATTTTTCATCTCAAATTCCATACAATTAGTGAATTTCATAAGCTTCAATGTGTCCCCCAGACTTTTAATTTTAGTAAATCTGTGGCTACAATTGATAAGTGACGACAATTCCTGATTGAAATTTATATTGATGATCAAAAAAAGGGGGGCCGGAAGAAAGACACCCAAACATTTGCCATGGGTGCCACTATGATAGACAATTGTGTGATTAAGAGATGGGAAAGATGGAGTGTGCAGTAGAGAGATGGAAGAGAAAGAAAAGCCGAGGAGTTCATACACTGTACAGAAAGGTGCAACTGGAGACTGGTTGTTGTTGTGAGGAATAGGCAGATATGGGTCTGGCTCCTAGGTCTTGCTACAGCTGGGGTCTGTGTACAAATCTGTGGCCCATTACCACCAAAGACCAAGTGGATGTCCATGGTCTGGGATGCCACCAGAGACCATGTGGATATCTGAGGGTTGTGCTCCCAAGGGGAAACATGCTGATGTGAGTGGCCTGTGCTGCCACCTGAAGCCATGGGGACATCCTCACCTAGGCTGCTACTGGGAACCATGTCTGTGGCCACAGTTTTATTATAGCCAGAGTCTGTGTTGATGTCCCAGGCCTGTGTTACCACCAAAAGTCATACAGATGTCCCTGGTCTGGACTGCCATTGAGGCACTGTGCTAGGCTGGCCCCACTCCTCGCCAGTCACCACACTTGGGAGAGTTGGCCCCTGCATCTCATCTGGGCAGCACAGTAGAGCTGACCCTGGTGGTGAAGGCCCCAGTGAGGCATCCATGAGGACATGAGAGCAGGAGAGTGTTTCCTGCTTGCAGGATTGGGTGAGGTAACCAGAATTTTTGAGAGCTGACCCCAGTGGTGCAGGTGCAGGAGAACTGGTGGGCTGACCAACTCAGCTCCCTCCTAGGCCCAGATCCTGGGCTTTGAGTTGGCCCACTCTAACATCTACCCCATCTATGATCTGCTGCAGCACTTGAAAGGACAGGCATGAAGATCCAAACCTGTAGGATTTGTAGGATTTCCGTGACAACAGGATATGAAGAGGAGTCCTCATGAGGAACCAGTATTGATAGCGTATCAGAACCCAATGGCCTCAAACAGACCAATGACTCACTGAAATGAACATTTGCAAATAAAGATGTGTGGGGAAAGGGATATACTGTGCAACACACTATGACACATTACAGCTTCTGCTACAATATTTTTGTTTGTTTTAATCTATCTTATTTTATTTTATTTTGTTGCTGGAGGTTGCAAGAGTGGAGGGTGGACATGAAGGGACAGGACAATGAGTAGGATTGGGGTGCATGATGTGAAATTCACAATCAATAAAATGTTTATTTAAAAAAGAAAAATAAAATGAAACAATGACAAAACTGAAAAAAAAACTCAACATATGGAACTTCCCTCTTTCATCCGTGATGTAAACAAGGTTTGGGTAATATCCAACTGGATAACATGTTAAGGTAATGCATTCCTTGCTTGTCTTGTTGCTGTGACCAATACAAAAACAAATTAAGGAAGATGACGGCGACCTACACTGACGCATTTTGAACGGGGGGGGGGGGAAGAGCCATAAAAAACACAGAGTTATTGGGCACTGTGCAAAAACCGGAGGGGCTAGACCCCCCCGGGAACACTCACAGCTCCCAAGGGACTGCTAAAAGTCCCAGGGTAAGGCTCTCCCCCATCTCTCGCAGACACGGAAGCCACTAAACCCGGGATTCGGGAACTCCCATTTGGAGAGGCCTGGTAAGATCAACCCCAACCCACAGCAGGCAGAATCAGAGGCCACTTGGCGATAGATCACTAGCCTATTGGGCTCCCCACACCTCAGGTAGAACTTATACCCACTTAAAAAACTTTGCAAGATAGTGGAAAGCTTAGCAAGGAACAAACAGGGGGCTCAGTGGGTGGTCCACAGCTGCTCGTGAAGCGGAGGGCAGGAGGTTCCCAGAGAGCGCAGGAAGCCGGGAACCCAAAGGCAGGCGGGAGGGGCCGAATTCCGCGCACTTACGGCAGAGAAAGGGGGAGGGAGCCAGGCGTGGGCGGGGCCAGGTATCCGCGCACCCACGGTTGAGCTGCTGGGGTGAGAGGACCACTTAGGCAGCCGGAGGATCCGGGGCTCGGTGCAACCATGGACGAGCAGCCAGGGAGGGGGACCCGCGGCTGCGCAGACAGGGAGGGAATCAGGCCCAGAGGCCAGGCCTGTGGCGAGAAGACTAGTGAGAAACCAGAAATCGGGACCATAGCTGTATTCTGGAAAATCCAGACATATTAGGTGTGGAGTCAGACCCTGTCAGCCTCCGTGATGACAAACAAAGCCCACAGAATCTGTGCCTGGGCAAACAGGTCCATACCATCAGAACCATTACAGCCTGATAACTCAGAGTGCAACAGAGAGAAGTCTGAATTGGGAGCAGTGAAACAATCCCGGTCCATTACTCACAACCTGGGAATAGGCTGCACCAGCTCACAGTGACTCAGGCGATTAAAACCACAGTGACCCTGAAATCCCCCTGTAAGCAACGACAGATAGCCAAGTAACTCGTCCCCTGCACCAAATCATCCACTGTGGTTCCAAGCACAGAAAACAGACAGCTAAATGCATCCAATGGCAAAAGGTCAAAAAAAAAATAGAAATCAAGGAAATATGACTCCAACAAAGCAGAATTATCCTAGCTCATCCAAGTCGGATGACCTCACACCAACAGAAACACATGAAAACATTGACAATTCTGCATTATGGAAAGTGATAGAGTCCCTGCAAGAAGAACTTAAATCTATGAAGGAATTCAAAGAAGCCACAATTCTACAATTCAAAATAAGGAACAACACCATTAAAGAGCTCCAAGCCAAGGTGACAGAGCTTGAACAGGAAAAGGACAAAGCAATGAAAGATTTTCATACAAAAAAAAGCAAGCTGGAGAAGGAAATGTACAAAACGAACAAAACCATACAAGACATGAAAATAGAAATAGAAACAATAAAGAAAACACAGTCAGAGTTAAAAGAGGAAGTGGAGAACCAAGGGAAGAGAACAGGAACTACGGATGTGAGTATCAACAACAGGATGCAAGAGATGGAAGACAGGATCTCAGGCATGGAAGATTCAGTGGAAGAAATCAGTACAACATCCAAAGAAAATGAGAAGGCTAAAAAATCTCTCACCCACAACATCCAAGAAATCAAGGACTCAATGAAAAGACGGAACCTAAAAATTATAGGTATAGAGGAAAGAGAGGACTCCCGACTCCAAGGTCCAGGAAATATCTTCAACAAAATCATAGAGGAAAACTTCCCAAACCTGAAAAAAGAGATGCCAATAAAAATCCAAGAGGCTTACAGAACACCAAACAGATTAGATCAGAAAAGAAACTCCTCTCTCCACATAATATTTGATATATTAAAATATAATTTGAAATATTAAAAGCTGTAAGAGAAAAAAGTCAAGTCACATACAATGGCAGACCCATCAGAATTACACCTGACTTCTCCTCAGAAACGTTAAAAGCTAGAAGGGCCTGGTCAGATATACTACAAGTCCTGAGAGATCATAGGTGCCCAGCCAGACTACTTTACCCAGCAAAACTCTCTATCAACATAGATGGAGAAAACAAGATATTCCATGACAAAATCAAATTTAAACAATCTCTACCCACAAACCCAGCCCTACAGAAAATCCTAGAAGGAAAATCCCAACCTAGAGAAGAAAACTCCACCCAAGAAAAAAAAAGGGAATAGAAAACCCCTCAGCAACTAAACCAAAAGAGGCACAGGACCACCACCTATACCAAACTAATGGGAAATAACAACCCCAGGTCACTAATATCCATCAACATCAATGGACTCAACTCCCCAATAAAAAGACATAGTATTACAGAGCGGATACGCAAGCAAGACCCTGCCTTATGCTGTATACAAGGGACACATCTAACTACAAAAGATAGACACTGCCTCAGAGTAAAGGGCTGGGAAAAGGTTTTCCAAGCAAATGGACCCAGGAAGCAAGCTGGAGTAGCCATCCTAATATCAAACAAAACAGACTTCCAACTGAAGTTAATGAAGAAAGACAAAGAAGGGCACTATATACTCATTAAAGGGAATATTCATCAAGAGGAAATCTCAATACTTAACATCTATGCCCCAAATACAAAGGCAGCTACTTTTGTAAAAGAAACACTTCTAAAACTTAAAGTGCACGTCGATCACAACACATTAGTAGTGGGAGACTTCAACACCCACTCACAACAATGGGCAGATCATCAAGACAGAAGACAAACAGAGAAATATTGAGTCTAACAGAGATCATGAAACAAATGGACCTAACAGATATCTACAGAACGTTTCACCCAAACACAAAGGAATATACCATTTTCTCAGCACCCCACAGAACCTTCTCCAAAATCGACCACATAGTTGGTCACAAGGATAGTCTCAATAGATACAAGAAAATTGAAATAACACCTTGTATCTTATCAGACCACCACAGAATAAAGCTGGTCTTCAACAGCAAAAGAATCAACAGAAAGCCTACACACACATGGAAATTGAACAACTCCTTACTGGATGACCACTGGGTCAGGGAAGAAATAAAGAAGGAAATCAAAGACTTCTTAAAATCCAATGACAATGAAGACAAAACATACCCAAACCTATGGGATACATTGAAAGCTGTGCTACGAGGAAAGTTCATAGCACTAAGTGCTTTCAAAAAGAAAATTGTGACAGCTCATATTAGTGAACTAACAGCTAAGCTGGTTGAATTGGAAAAAAAAGAAACAAACACTGCCAATAAGTGCAGAAGGCAGGAAATCATCAAACTTAGGGCTGAAATCAACAACTTAGAATCAAAAAGAACTATACAAAGAATCAATGAAACCAAGAGTTGGTTCTTTGAGAAAATCAACAAAATAGACAGACCCCTAGCCAAATTAACTAAAAGGCAAAGGGAAAGAACCCAAATCAACAAAATCAGAAATGAAAAGGGAGAAATAACAACAGACATTGAGGAGATCCAGAAAATATTCGGGCATTACTTTAAAAATCTATTTCCACTAAATTTGAAAACCTAAGCGAAATGGACAATTTCCTCGATAAATTCCACCTACCAAAACTAAATCAAAATCAGATTAACAGCTTAAAAAGCCCAATAACCCCTAGGAAATAGAAAAAGTCATTAATAATCTCCCAACCAAAAAAAGCCCAGGGCCAGATGGCTTTAGCACGGAATTCTACTGGACCTCCAAAGAGGAACTAACACCATTACTTTTCAAACTCTTCCACCACATAGAAACAGAAAGATCACTGCCAAACTCATTCTATGAGGCCACTGTCATTCTGATTCCTAAACCAAACAAAGACCCAACAAACAAAGAGAACTTCAGACCAATCTCCCTCATGAACATAGATGCAAAAATACTTAATAAAATACTAGCAAACCGAATTCAAGAACACATCAAAAGTATCATACACCATGATTAAGTAGGCTTCATCCCTGGAATGCAGGGATGGTTCAATATACGAAAGTCTATCAATGTAATTCACCACAAACAAGATGAAAGAAAAAAAACCACACGATAATCTCGCTAGATGCAGAAAAAGCAATGACAAAATCCAACACCCTTTCATGCTAAAAGTTCTGGAGAGAACGGGCATACAAGGACCATACCTAGAAATAAAAAAGGCAATATACAGCAAGCCAGTAGCCAACATCAAATTAAATGGAGAGAAGCTTGAAGCATTTCCTCTAAACTCAGGGACAAGACAAGGATGTCCACTTTCACCGTATCTCTTCAATATAGTACTTGAAGTCCTTGCTAGAGCAATAAGACAACTAAAGGAGATCAAAGGGATAAAAATTGGAAATGAAGAAGTCAAATTATCCCTATTCGCAGATGATATGTTAGTATACATAAGCGACCCCAAAAACTACACCAAAGAACTCTTACAGCTGATAAACAACTTCAGCAAGGTGGCTGGATACCAAATTAACTCAAAAAAATCAGAAGCCCTTCTTTATCCAACAAACAAATATACCGAGAAAGAAATAAGGGAAACAACCCCCTTC
>CAJQZJ010010806.1:1194766-1217882 GCA_907164525.1 Lophiomys imhausi
AATGGATTAAAAAATTGTGGTACATCTATACAATGGAATATTACTCAGCTATAAGAAACAATGAAATCATGCAATTTGCAACCAAATGGATGGATCTAGAGAAGCCCATCCTGAGTGAGCTAACCCAGTCTCAGAAGGATGCACATGGCATCTATTCACTTATAGTAGGATTTTAGCTATATCGTACAGGATATCTGTACTGCAACCAACACACCAAAAGGAACATGGACATATTTTTTTTTTAAATCTTTTTCTTTTTCCTTCTTTTTTTCTTTTTTCTTTTTCCTTTTCCCTTCTCTTTTTCCTCTCTTTTTTTGTTGATATTCTTTGTTTTTGTGGGTTTGTGTGTTTGTTGGTCTTTTTTTGAGTATTCCCCCAGTAGCAAGGAGACACCTTTCACTGGCAGCACTGCCTCGTAGGCCCCCGGTGAATGAAGAGGCTCTTGGCCCTCATATGACTCCTGATCTGTGGTGAGAGACTGTTAGGCAGGGACACTCCACCCCAGAGGAACAAGACGGAAGGGTCAGGGGGTAGAGCATGGGAGGGTGGGGCTGGGAAGCGGGAAAAGAGGACAATATGATAAGGATGTAACCTGAAGCAACAAACAAATACATTTATTAACTAAAAAAAAAAAAAAGGGCAGGTGACAGGGATGAAACACTGTGAATGGAATAGAGGATACAGCCGTTCGGCCTGGTTTTGCAGACCTCCAGGTGTAGAGAAGACGTGGAGCTAAGGTAAAATACAAGAGAATTGTGGTGTTGGCCCATGGCCTTGACATCAGCGGAGACGGGGGGAGCACCATAGAGTTGGTGGTCTTATTTATTCTGGAGTCATACGGAGCGGGGTGGTGAGGGTGCATACTCTTGGTCCCACCATTCAGGAAGAGTACACCCTTGGTCCCAGCTCCCAGCACACTGGAGACAGAAACCGGCAGATCCTGGAGCTCAGGGTCAGCCTGATGCAGGGCAAACTCTAAATAGAGAAAGACTTCGATCCAGGAGTGGTGGAACACATCTTTGATCCCTTCAGATGGGAACCACAGGTCCCTGATCCCAATAATTAGAGTTCAGAGACACACACATGGGATTTGGAGGGACCTAGGTTTGGAGGCTACTTACAAAAGCCCTTCTCAATGCATGTAGACTGTCCTTTGGGATCTCAAAATATATACACTAGAGCTGGTTTAGCTCCAAGGTGACAGAATGATTTCTTCTTTAACCCGGATTGAAAGATAACGCTTTGTATGTTGTCGGAAGGCCAAATTTGTTTCAGGAGAAGTACTACCTAGCCCCCCCCCCCCCAAAAAAGAGAGCAATTGTCCCAGGGTTGGGATTGGGGCAAGGCTCTGTTCTTATCTTTCCAGGAGAACAGAAGCGTCCATTAGGGGAGCCCGGGGACGGCTGGACAGCGGTAACCTCAGCAGAGAGCAGAATCAGGCACCAAGGAGGACGAGTGACCCAGTTGATTCTGCCTGGCAGACTTCCTCAATAGCTGTCTCCATTGGGGGCCTGCAACCACCACGGCAATCCAATGCCGCTGTGACCATTCAGCTCTACACAATGCCCCGGCCGGAACCTAAGTGAAGCCTGCAAGTTCAGCTTCTGCCTACAAACCCCTTAGGTCATCTAAACAGCTGAGAACAGAAGGACTGAACATAAAAGGAGTGTACTAACATTTTTAACCATTTTTTCCATTTGATTTCGGGCCCCAAACAGGTTTACTACGACCCAAATCAGCAGGAAGTCACTTTAAGAGAGCGACATCCCATGCCCAGAGGGTGGGGAAGGTGTTTCTCTGCCCTTCTTTTTGGTTATTTGAAGGATAACTGAAAACTCCGACATTTAAGGGAAGAGATTATAAGCTGATAAATGGTCCTGTTTAATGGGTTTTGGAGGTTAGCCCCAGGGACTTCCTACTTTTCCTTTTCTGTATCCTTCTTCCTCTCCTATGTAGGAGTGCATAGGCTTGAGAAAAATGAGATATAGACATAGCACAGGAAGGTCCAAGAAGAAGGGGCAGATTATTGAATATGCCCTTATACCTTTGTATATTGATACAAAATTAGTAGTTTATTAGGCTAAAGTGGTATTGACCATTGTTTATTGTGCAAAAATAAGATTGTATTGGATTACATCGGTATTGATCTTTGTTTATTGATACAAAATTAAGATTACAGTTGGCCACAATGGTATTGACCCTTGTATATGGACGTAATATTAAGATTGTGTTGGGCTACATAGGCATTGATCTTGGTATATTGATACATAATTAAGAGTATATTTAACCACAATTGAATAGATATTTGTATATTGATACAAAATTAAAGGTAACACTTCCTAATGGTATCATACCTAGAGATACTTAAAAATAAAATGTGAAGCTCTGGCCTCTTGATACCAACTGTCTAAAACGGTCTAGGATAGTTAAGTAAAACAAACTCCTAGTCATGTGAACATGTCACTTTGTTAGCTACTATGACAGTCTTATCATAGATATTCTCTAAACTACCCAGTAATCAAGTTGCTAAGAGACAAGCAACATTTGCTTATCTAAATACAAGAGATGGATAGGGCATCTTCAAACACCCTAAGAGATCTGCAGAATATGGCATTCAAAGATGTTATCTTAAATTAAGATTTTCTTTTCTTTTTTTTTTTTGATATTGAGACATATCAGCGCCTGACAGCACCCCCTATTCTACTCCAAGTAGAAGATAAGCATCGAAGAACCTCCACTGTAAGATGGTTGAATTAATGGCAAGCCTATCTCTTGGCATGAAAAAAACCCTTGCACCAACTGCAGACAGACTGCTGTCCAAAAAGGACAAAACTTGGTAGCAGGGAAGTCGACAGCCTAACTCTGCCAAGACAGGGTAGGTAAGTCCTTCATAATCCCTGCTCTACAACAAATGTCTGTCAGAGAAACAGGACCCAAAGGCTGAAGACTGATGCAGGAATGTATGGAGAGAAAATGGGAACTGTCCAGGCAGTCACTGGTATGTCATTTCTTAGTTTTGGAAGCTGCAGGCCCTGCACTTCCTATATAAGCAGATATATTTATCCCTCTCAGGTCTCTGAGGTGCTTGAAGAATAGACAGCTAGAGTCTCATAGTTAAATTTTGAGTTGTTTAGGAATCAAGAGGGTGTTATAGATCTAAGAAGATACTCTTAAAAGTGTGTTGCAAGTTAGTATGAATGTTGAGTCAGATATAGACCTTTAAACTCATGGAGATGGTTAGAATGTAGAATGTTAAAGTCAGGGACCAAATATGTATAAACTGGACATTGGGAAGGTATACTGGGCCATTTAACTCTCATAAATGTGACATATTTATATCTGTTGTTTTGTATAATACTTACTGTTATAAGAGAAGGAACCATCTGTTGGACTGAAAGGGGAAACTTCTGGGGGGGAAGAGGGTGGAAGGGCGGGATAGGAAGGGGGAATAGGGAGGGGTTTGTGACTGAGATGTAACTTGCAGAAAAAAAATAAAGTATTTATAAAAAAAAAACAAATTAAAGAAAAAGTGGTCTATTTTGGCTCATCTTTTGAGAAAAAGTCCATCATGGCAGAGATGTCATGACAGCTGGAGCTAGCGGCAGCTGGTCACATTACAGATGCAGCTGGACATGAACGCTGGTGCTCAGCTTACATTTTTGTTTTTGTTTTTGTTTTTTAATTCAATCTAGGACCCTGGGTCTTGGAATGGTACGGTACCTCTGACATTTAGAGCTGGTATTCTTACCTCAAGTAACTTGATCGAGATTATTTCTCACAGTCAGACCCTCAGATTTTTTTCCCCAATTGAGTTGACAAATAAAATTAACCATCAAAGATTATGTGCTGCAAACACCACAGCTAGCAGAGCGCCTATCTGCATGAAGGAAGAAGGAAGTATTGTTCATATTTAAATACAACACAATTTTGGGGAAAAAAAACTTGCCTGGTGAAAATCAACTATGTTATGTGTGCACAATAAAGCTTAAGGCGTAACTATATAGAAACTCTTTGTAAAGCACATGTGACCTGGTCCCTAAAGACGGGTACTATAGATTGATTACATGTGGCATCTTAAGGGTCTAGGCGAGGATCTGATGTAGTCCTGGTACAAAGGTCACCAGGTTATTAACCACCTCCACTCCCATTTGTAAAGTACATGTGACATCTCCCATAAAGATGGGTTCTATTAACTCAGAAACAATGCTTGAGATAAGGATCTACGAAGGATGACTGAGATAAACAAGAGTCCTCAGGAGCCAGGACCTAAGATAGCACAGAGGTCACCAGGCTATTAACCACATCTATTCCCTGCATTCTGGGAAGAAAATAGGTTATACGTCTCTTCCTTTGAAGAGATAAAACCCTGCGTGTTTCCCTAGAGTTTACCTGTGAGTATAAGAACTTCTGTACCCACAAGATTATGTCCCAATTTTTGTGCTGGTCACAGTATAACTTCTAGGGGTGTGACATATATAATTTAATCTACATTATTAGTATATTCTTCATAACTTCATAACAGTGATTCTCAACCTTCCTAATGCTGCAACCCTTTAATACAGTTCCTCATGTGGTGACCCCCAGACATAAAATAATTTTGCTGCTACTTCATAACTGTCATTTTGCTACTGTTATGATTCATAATATGAACATCTGATAAGCAGGGTATCTGGTTAAGGTTGAAAAACCACTGGTCTAGACCTTCAACTAAATGAAGTCACTGTGGATTTTCAGAATTTGCTGATTTCAAGGGTTTATGTATCTTCACTGTGGGCAGCTTCAAGCTTCCAACCTGCTGGGCAGAACCATGCAACAGTCATGAGGTTATGTGATGTTTCCGCCACACACATAAAACAGTTACAGTCAACTTCGACAAGCAGAGTTAATATTCAGATGTAGTAACAAGACGTTTTCTCCTTCAGGTTTCAGTGAGGTGTACTTCATTTTAATTTTATATAATTTAAGTTGTGATAATGACTATGTTTAACAACTGGACTCAAAATTTCTAAAAGCTTTTCATGTAGCTTTTCCAAGCAGGTGAGCACAGCTGCCAGGCTTTGCAGCCTCCTGTTCCCATCACTCTTCCTGGTGCCTCCCCCTGCTGCAACCACAATAGGCTTCTTGCTGTCCTTCAACATACTGAGCAGATTTGTCACTAGCTGTTCCCTCTGAAACACAGGAGCCTGACACACTTGACCCTACATCTACACAACTCACTCCCTTCAGGAAAGTTCCTGCTCAGAAAGGGTCATCCACCCTACTTTCCCACACATAAGCAGCAACTCAGACTGACCTTGGACCCTTTTGCTGCTTTATATGGCTTCTTATGGTTGATGGCTTTCTGGCATTTTGAGTGTTTTATTAGTTAATTAAATGATTCTATCACTCTTTTCTGGAAATTAGATCTCATGATGAAGGTCATTGCTTCTCATCGTTGCTATTTTTCAAACAATTTTTGTTAAATACATTTAGGAATTAACTTAGTACTATCAAAATTAGGACCTAGAATGTCAAAGGATCTTCAAAGAAAACCATAAAAAAAGAACAAAGGAGCAATATCATGAATATATAGAGACTCTTCTAAACCAATTAATGAATGAAAATGAATATAGGGATAATAAAGACAAAAAGCATGAACATATATGACATAATGAGAAAAGCATTTTTAAAATGCCTGTTGCTTTACTGTAGAAGACATACAAATTAAGCCAATAGATTTATTTCTACCTAGTTTTCTAGCAAGTTAGTCACAGAGATATCTTAACAATCAAACTTTGGCACAGTAATTTTTACACACTGCAGACCAAAATGTAAACAAATCTAGCCATTCAGAAGGAAAATTGTGAGTTTCAAAATTTAGAATGCTCAAGTTCTATAATCCAGTGTTTTTATTGCTATGAATTTACACTTATGATAGAATTCAATTTGTTTAAAAGGGAGACTTACTTACTGGTTTTTAAAATACTAAAGCTGGGGAAGGATTTGAAAAAATGAGAAGAGGAAGAGGAAAGAGAAGACAAACAACAGAAATAAGAAAATTGATCTGCAGTATCCTTATGAAATGGGATTTGATACAGGTATAAAATGGATATAATCTTGACAGCCTGGAGATGCCCTACTATTATGATGGGAATAGTCCTACATGCATTCATGTGTTTAAAGACTTGTTCTCCAGCTGATAGTAGTATTTTGGGAGGTTGCAAAACATTTGGACAGGAGCCCCACTAGAGGGATGTAGCTAGTGGATTATAACCACCCTAAATTCTGGCCCAAGCTTTCTGCTTTCGGACTGCCAACAGTCACTTAAGTTATATATTGCTTCAACTGCCATGAGCTCTTTATACCTCCTTCCCTTCTCCTTCCATGATGGACTACACCTTCTCAAACCAGAAACAAAAATAAGTCCTTCTTTCCTTAAACCACTGCCACGTATTCTGTTACAGAAATAAGAAAAGTACTCAATATAAAAATGGTGTCAGAAGTGGGGTTGTCACCATGATAAATCCAACAACATGATTCTTGGATGCTTTAAACTTATTTGTGGGAGGAATGTGGAAGGCTATGCTTCTGTAGGTTAGAGAGGACATGCAAGACTGTAAGCTGAGTTTACTGAGGTCATTAAAGGCATACCTTAAAGACTGTGCTGGAGAAGATTTAGGATACAAGAACTCTTCCAGGAATCAGACTAACAGACATTCATGGTGCATTCTTTCAAAATATATGGCTATGTTTTTCCTGTGTTAACTTTGTTAAGAGATACCTGAACAAATGTCTATATACTTCAGATTTGGGAAACAACGGCAAATCTAAGAAATCATTCCATCCAAATCCAACTTGGTGGAAAAATGAGTTTATTTGGTTTATTTACAGAACTATGAGTGGGGAGTTACTAACAAAAGTAAACAGGACCTCCAAAACACTCATGTCATGAAAAAGTTGCACCCTGCATGGATAACAACTTCTTTAAAGCTTGATGTCACCAGTCAGATAGCCTTCCATATCCTACACTCTAGCACCTCATGAGAACACACACAGTGAGGGTAGAATTATGCACAGCAGGGAGAAGTGGGTGGCTGTCATCTCAGGTGGGAGATTAATGATCCTCCCCATGCCCTCCAGTTGTGAGGGAATGACCACAAACCCAATCATATGATGGCCTTTGCTGATTGTCACAGCTGCTCTACCATCTTAAGACAGTAACAGCAAAACTAATTGACAAACATACAACCCTATACTGAGAGAAAAGTGCTCCACACTACCACATCCTGAGATCTAGTGGAGCTACATTCAAAATGAAATTACAAATTTGCATGGCCAAGGAAACTCCAAGACATTATTAAAATCCAGATTGTGGCATGATTGCTACTCATTGCCCTTAGCCAGTCTTACAGTAGAAGAGAGAGAGATTAGAGGAAGAAGGATTGGGAGAGGGAAGGATTATAGTGGAGAGAACAGGGAGAATAATGAGATAGAAGAAATTGAAGCTGAATGGCTTTAAAAGTTTAGTTTGCCAAGAAAATGAGTCCAGTTGAGTTTTAACATATAGGCTAAGCAAATAAGGACAAAGAAATGATGGTTATTGAAGAAGTTAGCATGATGAAGAGAAATTTCACACTCTGCAGTGGGACAACAGGAATGGAGCCTGAAGAGAAAGGTATTATCTATCTAAGTCTCCAGGTTGAAGAAATACAAATCAACTTGAGGAGAGTAGCTAAGCAGAAACAGCCCCCACAGGGCTTCTCTGTTTCAAACTGGACACCTTTGGAAAGGTTTTCCACATTTCAGCTATACAAGCACTGGGATGCTAAAATCATGGCTCAAGAGAGGCAAGTTACACCCCAAGTTGGCAGCAGAATCCACATGGTATTGATTTTTCAGGCATACAAAATGCAAGAGTGAGAGGGTCATGGAAGCTTGGGTCAAGATTTCAGAACACCACTGAGGTTGAGACAGATTCTCTACATGAACCTCCTGCCTGCCTATGCATGGAACTGTAAAGGTGAAACCTACATTATAATGGATACCCCATGACACTGACACTGAAAATTACAGAAACATGGGATATTTTCTAAGGAAAGCTGCAGGTATTAAGAGAAGTTGGTATAAGAGAGGTCTGTGTACCCCAGGCAATAGATCAACAGGAAAAGAGCTACTCAAATCCTTTGAGGCCTAAATAGTATTACTGAGTGCCTCACCAAGATGCCAGACTTTGGAGCTACAGGGTGGTGTATTTGTCCACTAGGTTTTCATCTTGATTTGTGCTTCTCTTCTCTCTATGTTCTTATTCCCCAGTTTTGATTAGGAAAGTTGACTCTGTGTCACTTTATGTAAGTTGTTTTTCGTTGGTTTTGTTGTTGTTGTTTGTGTGTGTGCAACTGTGTGTTGTGTTTGTTGTTGTTTGCCTTGTAGAGGCTTACTTTAAGATATTGCTTTGAGTATTATAAGGAACTCTGGACCTCAGACTTTTGAACAGTGTCATACCTATAAGACCACGGGGACTCTGAAGTTAGACTAAATGTAGTTTTCATTATAAGGTGGCCACATGCCTGTGGAAATTAGTGGCATATCTTGTTTATAGTTTAAATGTGAACTGTGCCCATTAGTTGGTGTTGCTGTTTTGAAAGGTTATAGAAGCTTAAAAACATGGTACCTATTTGTAGGACCTTGGGGTATGGGCAAAGAGCTAGAGTTGGCCTTGGTTTGGCCAAAATTTTCTGTTTCCTGACTGCCAACAACCTCACGCTCTTGCTGTTATAATCAAAAGTCACCCCCATTTTCACATGTTCCCTGGCGTGATGGACTGTGCCTTCTCAAACCATGAGCCAAAATAAATTCTTCCCTCCTTAGTTGATTCTTTTGAGTAAATTCTGGAACAGAATACCAACAGCTCAGCCTCAAAGACCAACAATCAATAAATGGGACTTTATGAAACTGAAAAGCTTCTGTAAGGCAAAAGAGACTATCATTCGAACAAAACAGCAACCTACAGATTGGGAAAAAATCTTCACCAACCCCACATCTGACAGAAGGTTAATATCCAAAATTTACAAAGAACTCAAGAAATTAAATGCCAAGAAACCAAATAATCCAATCAAAAAATGGGGAACAGAGCTAAACAGAGAATTCACAAAGGAGGAATCCCTAATGGCTGAGAGACACTTGAAGAAATGCTCAGCATTCTTAATCATCAGAGAAATGCAACTCAAGATGACACTGAGATTCCATCTCACACCTGTCAGAATGGCTAAGATCAAAAGCTCAAATGACAGCACATGCTGGTGAGGGTATGGAGAAAGGGGAACCCTCCTCCATTGCTGGTGGGAGTGTAGGCTTGTGCAACCACTATGAAAATCAGTCTGGAGATATCTTAGAAAACTTGGAATAGCTCTACCTCAAGAACCAGCCATACCACCTCTGGGTAAACATCCAAATGATTCCTCACCAAATCACAAGGAAGTTTCCTCATCTATGTTCATAGAAGCCTTATTTGTAATAGCTAGTGACTGGAAACAACCCAGATGTCCCTCAACTGAGAAATAGATTAAAAAAAAAAAACTGTGGTACATCTACACAATGGAATACTACTCAGCCATCAGAAACAATGAAATCATGCAATTGGCAGCCAAATGGATGAAACTAGAGAAGCTCATCCTGAGTGAGCTAACCCAGACTCAGAAGGATGCACATGGTATCTGTTCACTTATAATTGGATTTTAAACATATAGTACAGGATAACTATATTACAACCAATGCACCAAAGGGATCAGGAACATAGACTTTGTTTCCTGTCAATGAGACACTTTGCCCAGGTGGTGCTACCTTGTAGGTACCCAGTGTATGAGGAGGCTCTTGGCCCTCATATGACTGCTGAACTGGGGCGGGGGACTGTTATGTAGGGACACTCCACTCCAGAGAAGTGGGATGGAAGGGATAGGGGGTAGAGGGTGGGAGGGCAGGACTGGGAGGGGTGGAAAGAGGACAATGTGATGGAGATGTAACCTGAAGTAATAAATTTATATTTAAAAAAAATATCTAATGCATCTATCAAATAAACATGCCCACCCAGAGGGACAATCCTGGAGTGTCTCCTCTGGAGTTAATCTGGGCACATTAGAGAAGACTCCTCTTGTAGAAATGTGTAGTCTCAATCATGTGACTTGGGTAACAAGTGGCTATCATGTTGCCTCCCTAGTTGACCAGAAGATCTCTGCCTCACAACTAGGACAGCCTCAGAGAAACTCTTTATCCTGCTTGGTCCTAAGGCCCAGGAATAACCCCAAGCAGATGCTGTTGAATTTTTAATCAAGATGCTAATGATCAAAAGCTCAGAGGGCAATTTTTTTTTTGAATGTCAGAGAACTTGACAGAATGAGTAGGAAAAAATGTCAGAAGGTGAGAATAGGTCAGAGTCATGAGTCAGGGGCAGTGACAATAGCTCAAAGGTATAATTGGGCCATCTGTTGTGATACTCCACAGGAGTCTGGTTCCCCGTGGTTCAGGCAAATCTAGATGGACTGAGTGCTTTCTAAGAAAGATCCAGAAAGCAACACAGGCAGACCATTCCCCAGAAAAGATCTAGACATTCCTGGCAGTAGGATTAGAGTAGGATTTCTTGAGCTCTCCTATAATTACAATTTTCTTCCCAAGCATCTTTCCTATGACTAAGGTACCTTGCACTTAGTGAGAGCTTAAGCCCATGGGAACTGTCAGAACTCTGAGAACATCAGAGTTGGGAAGTTGCCAAAGATAGGCGAGAGAAAAGAAATGCATTCAAAGGAAGAATATCCAGAGACACCCTGCCATGTGTGAAGTGAGAACCAAGATAAGCCATGAAGTTCTGAAGAAGCAGTCAGTTCCATTTTGGTGACTAGCATGGTCATGCACCCCAAAACTAAGACCAATTGTCAGAATGGAGATCTCCACTATAAAAAGATACTCATTTAGGTGAAGACAGCACAGCAAGTGGGAATCTGTGTCTGCAGAATTTCTGTTGACATTTGAAGATGAGCTCTAAGATCTTTGAGGAAAATTTCCATGAACAGTTAGTGAAGGAAACCTTTCCCTACTTGGTCACACGAAAGCACCTCAAGAGCTATTCCAGAGAAGATTTTCCTGCAAAGTCCTCTGAAATTGGGGCATATGGAATTTCTCTGGGGCCTTGGGGCTCTGTGGTCAGATCCTGGTTCAGGAAAATGGCTCACTGAGCAAACCCACTCTCCCCAACAAACATGGTATTTCCTTCATGGAATCAAGAAATTAAAAACATCAGTGTGACTCTGATTTCAGGTGACTTTCACACTGAATGAGTTCAAGCCTCCAGACTTCACCAGCCCTTTGGCTTGACTGTCTACATATGACTGCGGTTGGCTTTCATGTATCCATGTTTGCATGCATGCTGTCTTAAGTACAGAATATCAGAGAGTGGAGATACAAAGGCATATGTCCTTGTCCCTGTGTTGTCGCCATACCTTTTACAGTCCTTACTATGTCATACCGTCCTCTGGAGTGACCAGGCCAAGCTGCCCCAAGAACTTCAGAGACTCCTTCTCCTTCAAAGCCAAATTCTTCACCATGTCCCCTCATCTCAAACATATGTAGTGAGATTATGCTCTCCGTGAGTCTCCCACTGTGCTGGACAGGGCAGATATCCTTTGGCAGGCAGGGCAACACTTGTTGCTTTCCCTAGAGCCCCCTCTACTATCTTCTCTGCTTGCCATGGAAATGGCATCAACATGGAGAGGAATTTCACCCAAGGAATGTGATGATTATAACACAGTCAGAGAAAACAAGTTTGGCAACAGCATCTTTCCACATTTATGCAATAAAATTTCAAAGCATAAATGGAACATGAGCAGGAAATAAATTATTGTTCACATTTTCCTTCACACTCTGCAGAAGATATTCATCTGTGGGCAATAAAAACAAAGCTGGAAACAGCCTTTGAAGGTAGTTAGAAGCCAGCATGGAGAGGCAGCTTTGGCAGAGGTGACATCAGGAGTGATGACTTCACTAGCCTTAAACAAAGGCATTCAGGAACTTCAGAGTCAGGAAGCTGAGCATTGTCCCAATGCAGGCTGACTCAGGGAGGCAGGGCTTTGTGGACAGTCGCATGACCATGTCTACTTCTCCTGGTGAGACATGAGACTTGACAGGTGCTGTGTATTCAGTTACACAGAGAGTGAATGGGAACAAAGAAGGTACTTCCTGAACGTGTGTGACAACAAATCCTTTGACAGGATCTAGAGTCACCTAGGTTTACCTTTTGGGGTATGACTGTGAGAGATTATCTAGATCAGGTTAAATGAAGTGGGGAGACCCACGTTAGCTGTTGGTGGTATCATTCCATGCCTAGGGTGCTGAATTGTATGAAAAGGGGAATGGGGACTAAGCACAAGCATTAATTGTTCACTGCTTTCTGACTGTGGGCACAATGGGACCAGTGGTCTCACACTCCTATCTCCATGAATTTCCCATCACAATAGACTGTGCCCTCAAATTGTGAGCCAATAATAAACCCTCCCTTCTTCGGATTGCTTCTTCACAAATGTTTTATTGCAGCGAAGAGAAGTAACTAATATGTAAGGAATAGAGAGAATGTATTCAACCTGGAGAAAGCATCCACTGGTTCTACCTTTCACATCATATTTGTCAATGAACCCTACTATTTCTATCCTGAATCCCCCAAAGGAATTGTGGAATCTACAGATCTTACTGAGCAAACATTTAAGCTGAACAGAACACTCTGAGGACAAGTTTTCTGTTCACCTTTTGCCTCACCTGCTTTCTAGCAAGCCACAGATCAAATCAGACCTTGCTGATGTCTCCATATGTGACTGTCTAGGGTCAGTGTCCGTGTTTGGTATCCTTGTCCACACAAGTAGTTCCCCCGGGAAGAAGCTTTACATTTTGTGTGTTATTTATCTTTCTCTTCTGTGACCATCTGCCATACACTAGACAAGGTGTTAAAGACTTTTTTTGTGTATGGGTTCAGATGTTCCAATCCAAGGTTGTTTTGCCCCTTGTTCTTGGACAGAATAACTTCATGCCAGGATTATTTGCTAAAGCTTATTCATTACATGGTGGACAGGCTACAGAGAAAAAGACAGGGACCAGGGACCAGGTAAAATCCTTCAAAGACATGCCGTGACTTCTTTCAGTCAGACCTTACCTTCCAGAGTGTCAGCAACCTATGAAAACTTGGCTGGGATCCAGGCTAAGGCCCTGTGTTTTACATAAGACCCTGTGGGGGCATTCCATACTCAAACCACAGCATCTCACATATGGAACATTTAGTAACCAATGATCAACTAATACAGTTGCTCATCAGTCTCTCTGCAGATGTGCAGGAAGAGTATGCCTGTCTGCAGTATTATATTCAGTTTCCTGTAGAATGGTTCTGGACTAAAGTGCATAGGACGTGAACCTTTTAAGTGACTTCTGTCATTGCTATGAAGTTTTACTCACTGATAAAGAGACAAATATGGGCTTAATAAAAGCTGGGCATTAATATTACTTTTGATAAGAGCAAGGAAGTAAATAACCTGGGTAAATAACCAGACTTGGGGTCTTCTTGGTGATGAGCGAAAGTAAGTGCTAGGTTTGTTCTGCAAGAGCCAGGCTACTTGACAAGGTCCTGGGTCTTTCAGATAGGGCTTCATATAGGAAGCAATGAATAGATTGTGGAACAGAGTCTAAAAAGGACTCTGTTCCTTTTTAGAAAAGGATGTTCCAGTGAGCCTCTCTGGCTCTGGGTGGATATTCCTCAGAAGATAGTTTTCAGAGGAATTTGCCAATGGCGATTACAACCATAGTGATTAGGTGATTTCTGTCTATTCTCTCCTTCTGAATTACATTTCTTTTACTAAGGCAACCCTCTCTAAAAGAAATTGACACAACTTTTGTTTCTGAAAACAGTATGAACTAGATTATGTGAAAACCCTTTGCAAATGCTAAAATATTTATATGCATCCTTGTACATGAGGAGCCATGGTCTGAAGAAAAGAAATTCTAGGTGTCAAAAGCAACAAAGCTATAGCTAACCCCCTGAGCTGCTCCTGCAGCAGCCCTAGGGGCACTTTCACTTCCAGCAACTAGAGGATTGCTTTTAATGACCTTACAGGGAAATGAAATGAGGTCTTGATCCTTCTTATGATGAGATATAGAACAGAGACTTCTGCACAAAACACTAGCTTCCCAAAAGGTTTTTACACCCTTACAAAGGATAGATTCTAAAACATCGGAACAAAAAATCACAGGAAAGATGAAAGAAAGTTTGTGTATCCAATATGGCCTCTCAGTGGGAACACAGTGACTCCTGTGCTGATGCTGACATGATCTTAGGGACCAAACTTAGGCATTCTACAGGACCTCTTGACAATGAAAACACATATAAAAATGGTTTCAAGATATTAACACTCTCAGACCAGCTGGAAAATAAACATTATTTAAAATTCACATAGGGCAATGTAATTTCTATGCAAGCTACATAAGTTTCCTACAAACGAAACCATTCAAATGTGGGTTTATAACAAAGCTTTTTAAGCATGGAATAGGATTTAAATTAATGAGACCAACAAATAAAATGAACAGTAGGTTTGGAGGTTTAATAATAATATCAGATAATGAAATTATTATGGAAGATAGTGTACATTTTAATCAAACAATGCAAAGAAATTGAGCTGATACTAACCTGGAAGCTTCATTCCTACTGGCTAGCTTTCATGGAAGTGCTGGAAGTGCCATGTGAGCTACTGGAGGAGAAAAATAATCATCAATCATACATAGATGTGAATTCCATGAGCTACAATAATGAGTGACCTTGCAAAAGACATGTACACTAGTGCAATAGTGGCATAAATATAATGACAGTAACCAACTATCTTCTGATCAAGTTTAAGTTCTGCTTCACAAGATGAAACCCATATTTGGCACCAGTATTGAGCCAAGAACCTGTGACTGGATAGGTCATGGGCCCTAAAAGAGCATCTACTACTATTATTCTGCTAAATGGATATAGTGCTAAATTATTTCCTAATGAATTATTGTTATAAATATAGACTAATGTATCTCTCAACCTTCATCTAAGCAGCTTCTATTTGTGGTAGATTGTGATAACATTGAGACAGAGCCACAAGTAACAAATGTGCAGAGAATAAGAGATTGTCAAATGCTCATCCCTAATGGAACATAAGTACCTCCTCCCAAGGCTAATGAATCATTATAGAAGAGGAAACAGAAAGACTATAACAGCAAAGACAGTAGTTGACATCAGGGAAAAAAAAGTGTCTAGGCAACTGGATATATGAGGTCACAGACATTAGGATAGAATACATAAAACCTGTGTGAGACCATGCAAGACCAAATCCTAGCATGGAGATGGGAGATGGGAGCTGAGTATGAAATCCTACCCCTAGCCACAGAGCTATAAATTGTTAGTTACTAAGAGTGGGAGAGCCAGGTTTCCCTAAGAGTGTATCTTCAAGTAAGTCAGCCACATTCTGGTGGAAGACAACACATCCACGAATCTTTGGACAGCACATGTTGGTCTTGATGGGTTTAAAAAGAAAAAAAAGTACACAAGGTCATTAGGTAAAGAAGTTGGGTGGATATTGTAAGAGTTGGGTTTAGGGGGTAAATATGATCAAAACACATTGTACAAAACTCTCAAATAACTAATAAATTGTGAAAAGGTGATCAAATAAGGAAATAATAAGAAATATCTCATACTGAATATGATTAAAATGGAAACATAATCAAGAAAAATAAAACATTACCCAAAAATATCTTCATGGAATCTGGGAAAATGGTCAATTATCATATAATTGTAAGGACATGAATTGAAACCCCAGTGAGCACCCATATAAAAAGCCAGATGTAGCTCTCAATGCCTACAGTCTCAGCAGTGTGGAGGCTGAGATCGGAAGATTCTGAGGCCTTGTCAGCCAGCCAGTGTAGCTGAATTAATGAGTTCAAGGTTAGGGAGGATCCCTCTCTTGAAAAATAAATTGGAAAGCAGTAGAAAAAGACGCCTAATGTTGGCCTCTGCACACATGCACATGTGTTTGCATATATATGAAAACACACACAAGACACACACACAATGTTCACAGCTCATTTATGAGGCTACTGTAAATTTGACATCAAATTCAGACAGGGATAATCTGAGAGAGAAAATCACTTTGAGCAATATCACTCTTGAATTAGATGTAAAAAAAAATACTGAAACGCCATTACAGAAATGCATCAGGACCTGGTTGAATTCCAAGGATGGTAGGGAAATAGAGGCAAGCAAGGCTATCTGATCACTCTAATACAGAAAGCATTTCATAAAACCTAATGAGCTCTAACGATATTGGACTGTTAGAAACAAGTAGTACTCAACAAGAAAGCCCCAAGCACAGGAAGCAGACATGGAAAACACTGAAGAGATGAATGGCAACAAAAGCATATTCATGAAGGCATCGATGAGGTTCTCTCCACAGTGGACCAAGCAAGGAAGCAGAAAAGCAACAGCGAATAGAGAGTTGATAAATCAACTGCCTGAGTAGATATCAAAGAGCATTCTTCCACCCAATATCAGCATAACAGAGAGTCTTCTAAGGGCTCGAACCTTCTAAAGCAGACCAAGGGTTGAACATGAAAGATGTTCAAGAAATGGTAAAGTATTGAAAGAGTAGTACAGTGGACCACACTGTACTCAGAGCACTTGGGAGGATTAAAAAGGAGAATTGCTGTGAGCCCAGGCCAACCTGGGGTGCAAAAGAGGTCCAAGCCAACCTGGGATACACGATAAAACTTTGTCTGAAAAGAACCACTACAAAATGATTTAAAAATACTGAAGTTATTTACTTTTTATTTTGACTATAGATAAATAAAATAAGAAAAATAATTACAGCCAAATGTGATAGAATATGTAACTGCAAGCCCAGCACTTGGGAGACTGAGACAAAAATGATCATAAATTTGAGACCAGCCTGAGCTACACAGCAAAATCCTAAGTCAAAATAATTACAGATGGATTTTTTTAATTTTTGTAATATTAAAATTAAATCACATATTTCTAAATAACATGTAAAAGAAATGAAAAATTGTAAAGGAAATTAGAAATCTTGAAATGAATGAAAGCAAGAACAAAACAAACCAAAATTTAAGTGACAACTCTTAAAAGGAACGTTAACAACACAAAGTTCCTGTGCCCAGAAATTTATAGCGGTAAATTGTAAAGACAGAAGATGGGAAATCAATACCCTAACCTTCCAACAAAAGAAACTGGGAAGGAAAAGCAAAGAAGTCTGGAGCAAGCAAAAGAAAGAAAACAGGAGGGCAAGGGAATTAATGGAATTAATAGAAGAGAACAAAGAAAATCAATGACAGTAAAAGTCGGTGCTTTGAAACAATCAACAATATTGACAGACCGACCAGGGGACATGAGAGAAGACACATAGAGAAAGTAAATGCTATAAACTGGATGCCAACAAATTAGATAACTCAGACAAGATGGACAAATTCCTAGAGAGACGCACAATGCTGAGTAATAAGAAGCTGTTGGTTTGAGTAGCCCTATAATAAGTAAATGAATTAGAGCCAGCCAGATGACTCAGCAGGTAAAAGTGTTTGTTGGTAAGTCTGACAATCTGAGTTCGATTCCTACAGCCCACATGGTGGAAGGAGGAAAGTGACTCCCACAAATTGTCCCTTGACCTGCAAAGATGCACCATGACATATGTACACACATGTACACACACACAACACACACACTCGAGCATGCACAGGCACACACACTACAAAAATGCAAAACTTTAAAAGACAACGAATTAACAATTTGCAATCTAATTACAAAGAAAATTTGAAAATGATTTTAGTAATACATTAAATCAAGGTGACAGATAATTAGTATCAAACCTTTGCAACCCGAAAGAACAGACAGATCCCTCAACTTGCTTTAAAAGGCCAATAACAAAAACAAAGAAAACTATTGGCTGATGTCCTTTATAAAAAAGCACAATTCCCCAACAAAATATTGGCAAACTAAATCAACAAATGCATACAAATGGTTGCACAGTATGAGCAAAGGGGAATTATTCCACAAATGCACAGCTGATTTGACCTATCAGTCAATCAATACATACCATATTAGTAGAAAAAAGAAGTGAAAAGATGGGAGGGGGAGAGGGAGAGGGCTCGGCAGATAAGTGTTTTATTGTAATCACAAGGGCCTGACTCAGATCCTCACACCCCTGGACAGAGCAGAGTCTGTAAACCTCAGCACTGGGGGATGAGCAGGACAGGAGGAGCCCTGGGACTTGCTGGCCAGACAGTCTAGCTAATTAAATGGCGTGTTTTGGGTTTCATAAGAGACTCTATTTCAAAAAGATACTGTGGAGAAACAACTGAGGAAGACATTCTGTTACCAGCTTCTCCTCTGCACCAGCATTCCCACCGGCAAGTGCCTGCACATGAAGTCTACACACATACAGCACACACAGAAGCAGACAGATGTCTGACATAATTATTCAAGAGGAAACTGCGCGTCAATACCACACTAAGAAGCTACTTCACGGTCACTCCAGTTTCTGGAAGAAACTAACATGCACTATGAAAGAAGTGACCAGCTTAAAATGTGTAGGCACTTCTAAAGAGAATGCAAAATGGTGCAGAAGTTTGGAAAACATTTGGACAATTTCTCAAGCTGTTAAACATAGATTTACTATTTGGCGCATCAGTCTCACTGCCAGTTACTTGCTAATAGCATCAATCATAATAACCACATGATAAAAACAACTCATGTTGTCTTTCAACTGATATATAATATATAGTATAGCCACACAATGGGATGTCACTGGGAAATAAAAAGAACAAATGTACATATATACAATAATCTGCATGAAACTTTAAGAGTACAGGTTTTCTAATTCCAAGTATCTGGAATGTTCTATGTTTATGGAAATATGGAAATAGAAAGTGGACTGATGGCTGAATAGGACTGTAGGAGGTGGCAAAATAAAGAGGGATTACTAACAAACAGAATTTAGATTGTTGTAATTGTTGCATAATTGTGACTATATTAAAATCCTTTGCATTTCAGTCTTTAAGTGGGCTGATTTTATGTTATATGAATTATATACAAATAAATTCTTTTCAAAGAACCAGATATAATGCAGCACAGAAAAGTAAAGAGGTAGTCAAGACTTAAACTTCTTCCCCAAATTAATATGGTGAAGTGCTGATACCTATCCTTCAAAAGACATTTGGGTTTGAAGGAACCACCTTTAAAGAGGTGTTTAACTTATCTCTGACAGATGTCAATTGTAAAGCAGGAATTAAGGATGAAGAGAGATGCTCCAATGTTACAGAGAGAAATTGGAGACTGTCCAGGCAGCCAGTTGTCTGTCATTTCTTAGTTTTTGAAGCTGCTTTCTCTGAACTTCCTGTTTACTCAGATATATTTATCCTTCTCAGGTCTCTGATGTGGTTGAAGGCTAGATAGTTATAGTCTCACAGAGACGTTTTAGGTTGTTTAGGAATAAATATAGGATATTCTAAGTCTAAGAAGATGTTTATAAATTAGGATGGAAACTGAGGTATAGAACTTTAAACTAATCAAGATAGATAGATAATAGAATATTATTATCAGTTGCCAAATACATATGCACTGGACGTTGGGAGTGCATGTCATACCTTATAATGTCCATAATTGTTGCCTAATTATTCTTATTGTTTTGTATTGTATTTCTTGTTATAAGAAAAAGAGCTTTTCATGGACTACAAGGGGCGCTGTTGGAGGGAATACACCTTAAATTTTTTTAAAAAGCAGATAGGAGGGAGAGGGGAAAGAGGGTAGGAGGGCAGACCAAGAGGAGGAGGGGTATGATTGAGAGGTAACTTGAAATTAATAAGTGTTGGAGGAAAAAAAGAGGTATTTAAGGTAAAATAGAATCTTATAGGTAGGCCCTAACCCAATACCACCTTAGAAAACATTCTGGCAGTGCCTCATAAAGTTATACCCATCATTTGACACACCAGCCTCTCTCCTAAATACTTAATGTAGAGAATTAAAATAGTGTTCACAAAAAGCTCTGAACACAATTTTTCTGAGCTCTTTCTTTTTTGTTGATAATTTCATAATGCACATAACAAGTTTTAATAAAGTCCATCCTACACTTCATGCCCTCCAACTCCTTTATTCTCACCTCACCACTTTTCCTTCCCAACTTCATGTGGATTTTTTTAAGCCTACAGAGTTCACTTGTTGCTGCTAATCTTTGGATGGGTTTAGGGCCACCTACTGGAACATAAAAAGCCTGTCAAGCTTTATACTGCTGAAGAAGAAAGACTGTCTTTCTCCCAGCAGCCATCAAGTGTTTATAGCTCCTCAGATGGGGGAGGGAGTTCATGAGTCCTCGCCCATCCATGTTGAGATTTTGTCTGGTTTGACTTTGTAGATTCAGGTCTTGTTCATTTACTTATAATTGCTGTGAATTTATATGCGAAATGATCCTTGTCATGTTTAGAACAAGCAGTCCTCCACTACTTCTGGCTCTTACAATCATTCCACCCCTTTGTCTACAATGATCCCTGAGCCTCGGCAGTAAGGACTGTGGTATAGAAACTATGGAGTTTTCGTGTCCTGAATGGTCCCATTTAGGACTGAGCATTTCATAGTTTCTTATTGTCTTCATTTTGACTAGTTGTGAATTTCTGTATTAATTGCCATCTACTGCAAAAAGCAGCTTTCCTGATGAGTGATGAAAGTGACACTTATCTATAGATAGAAAGGTAAGTATTTAGGGGCAGTTGAAGACAATGTTCATTTAGCATAATAACAGTTGTAGGTTATCCCCTAAGGCCTATGACCCACTCAGTCATGGCTCTTGGTCCAGTTAATAGTAGCAAGTATGATTTTAAATCCTGTGTAATGGGCCTTAAGTTTAATTAAAAAGAAGTTGATTACTCCTATTCTGTTTGTACCATTGTTGCACAAAGGAGAATACCTTACCAGGCCAGTCATCACTATAGCCTGCAAAGTTCACAGCTGGGTAAGACTATTGATTACTTTTCTCCCCTGGCAGTGCGCAAAGCACCTTTCTGAACTATGAAAGCTAGCCAGTAGGAATGAAGCTTCCAAGTCAGTATCAACTTAACTTTTTCATGTTTTATGTTATCTTCAGCAATAGTCTTGCTATGAAGTTTTGAAGGGTAATCAAGAGCAATGACAATAATCTGTATTGTTCTGAATGTCTATGGGACACCCCTGACCAACAACTTAAAGTGAGATAACCTACACCTGGCACTGGGCTTTTTGTCTGATAGTGTCTGAGAGAAACTTTATTCCCTGACATATGACAGTAGCAGTTAAATTATCTTTACATCTGTCTATGTGTGTGAAAATTTTTTATAGCAGTTATATTTTAATTGGATAAAAGCTGGAAATGACACAAAGATCTCTTAAGAAGTAAATGGGTAAGTGAACTATTGTACTTCTGAAAAATGGACTATGGACTCAACAACAGAAAAGAATCAACTGTTTGTAAATTGAACATGAATGAATTTCAAAGGCATCATGCTTCAGGAAAGAACTCAAACTCAAAGGCTTGCAGATATTGCCCAACATCTAGAAGACACAAAACAATGGAACCAGTAGTTCTCTGTCTCAGGAGTGAGGAATACATGAGTAGAGGGGACAGCACCAGAGAGTTTGGGAGAGAAGGAAGGCTTCTGTACCCTGGTGCTGGTGCTGGTTATATTAACCCATATCTATGTTACCACTCATAAAAGTGGACACCACAAAGGAAAAGTAAGTCATTTTATTTTACACTAATTTCAAAAGAAAATTTAAAAAAAAAAAATGAAGAAACAAAAAGTCCCAAAGTATAAAGGAAAAAAGAAATTAAAAAAAAAAACAACACATGGAATGGCTACTGTGCAGGGTTTCTAAAAAAAAAAAAAAATCTTAAAAATGGAGAGCCCTACAAAGTACTACATAGTCTTAAATTTGAAATTCTAAAATTTAAAAAAACCTATATAAGAAACAACCAAACAGTATTCTCTCTCTCTCTCTCTCTCTCTCTGTCTCTCTGTGTTATATTTTCAACATCTTCCTTGAAGACATGCAGATTTGGAGAGGAATGACTTCTGTTCCTATGTGGTTTTAATCTCACCACATGACTCCTTATTAAAAACCACACTTAATGTAAGTAGTATTTATGGCTATTTGAATTTTGGAATCAATCAAACAAAAAATGTGGAAAGCTTAATGATACCCACATCATGAACCGTAACAACATAAAAGTGTCGATGATTCAGCCTAAACAGAGAACAGAAGAGGTGGGGAGAGAGGAGGGCTAGAAATGTCCTCACTGTATAGTCAAGAGACAGGAACTAAGTAGATAAAACCGGGGAATAAAGACAGACATGCTATTTTGAGTTTTGAACATAGTGGGTGGAAGAGCTAAACATAGGGCAAAGAAAATTTGAAAATAAGAAGGGGCAGAAAGTGAAGCTTATTATTTTTTTTTTATAATGGGAAATCAATAAATACACTTAAAGTGTCACTTAGCACCAAGATAGCAAGGGATGGTCTCAAAGCATACTGTTTAGAGTTATAGAATAAGAACTGAAACCAGAAAAGTCAAAAGTGATTTTTTTGAAATATGTTATTACAAGTGGAGGTGGGAGGGAAAGTGCTCTTCTCTCCCATCACATGCCCTTTGTGCTGTTTAGATGTTTATTTTGAGGCACAGATTGCAATAGCATAAAGATCAGCAAGATATCAACTAGAGAAAGGATCAATTCGAAAAAGTGTTAAGGGGAAAAGGAGATAATGTGATTCAAGGAAAAACAAGTCATTCAACAAAATAAAAGAGCAGAAAGGTGGCCACACAAATTGCTAACAATAAACAGACTAGCTTCTCTTTTCATCCTTTATTTTCTAGTATTTGTGTAGTAGTCACTGACCACCTATTGATAATTAACATTAACAACATAAAAGACAAAAATTTGCCGAGTCAGAAGCTCTCTTTCTTTCCTTGTAGCTCACATCATTCCAAAATGTTTTTGAGATTCTTTAAACAACACACACACACACACACACACACACACACACACACACACACACACA
>CAJQZJ010010806.1:1220737-1246753 GCA_907164525.1 Lophiomys imhausi
TAAGTCGACAGCCTAGCTCTGCCAAGACAGGGTAGGTAAGTCCTTCATAATTCCTGCTCTACAACCAATGTCTGTCAGAGAAATGGGGCCAAATGGCTGAAGATTGATGCTGTAATGTATGGAGAGAAAATGGGAACTGTCCAGGCAGCCACTGGTATGTCATTTTTTAGTTTTGGAAGCTGCAGGCCCTGCACTTCCTATATAATCAGATATATTTATCCCTCTCAGGTCTCTGAGGTGGTTGAAGAATAGATACCTAGAGTCTCATAGTTAAATTTTGAGTTGTTTAGGAATCAAGAGGGTGTTCTGGATCTAAGAAGATATTTTTAAAATTATGAGGCAAGTTAGTATGAAAGCTGAGTTAGATATAGAACTTTAAACTCATGGAGATGGTTAGATGGTAGAATGTTAAAGTCAGGTGCCAAATACATATGGACTGGACATTGGGAATGTATGCTAAGCCATATAACTCTTATAATTGTGGCCTATTTATTTCTGTTGTTTTGTATTGTGTTTATAGTTATAAGAAAAAGAACCATTTTTTGGACTGAAAGGGAGAGCTGTTGGGGGGGAAAAAGAAATACCTTAAATTAAAAAAAAAGAAGGGAAGAGGATGGGGGGTTGAGGGGGAGGAGGGTGGATGGGACTGGAGGGGGGAGTAGGGAGGGGATTGTGATTGAGATGTAACTTGAAGAAATAAAAAATAAATTATTAAAAAAAAGAAGAAATAAAAAAGAAAAATGGTTATTACTTTAAACCACTAAATGTTGCAGTAGGTTTTACATGCAGCAATAAATTGACAGAGGCAGAGGACCCACAAGGGACCATCTAAAGCCAAGGTCAGGCTCCTCCCACAAAATGTCTATGAGGACCCCAGTTGTCCCAGCCTGGCTCTATCGAGATGCTTAGCCACCTATGAGAGTGTTTCTTTGAATGCCAAGTAACCATCAGCACTAGAAATTTGCTCTCACATCATTAACTGTTTGACAGGGATGATTGAAGAACACAGTATTCTAATGGATAAGAAGCTTCTATTTAAAACCGAAAAATCCAAAATTAAAATGAGACATTCCTAAAGTTGTCAAATGAGTTGAATAAACCCATCTTGGTCTGCATAAGCTTCCAAAATATCCTGAATGAAACAAAGAGGGCTGAAGGCAGTTGTTAACTGTGTTCTCTAAAAGCTAATTTGTAACTAAAATGCATCCCTCAAAAACTTTCTAAACTTGAGGGATAGCAATACTGACACAATCTTTAGGACGTGAGAGCTAGCAGGAAGGATTAAAAAAAAAAAAAAACAATTGCCCTTTCCTGGGAGCATGGCCTGCCTTTGGGAATGTGTCCCAAAACTTTGAGAATAGTTCTGGCTTTCTGTTAGCTTTAAGTCCCTTCTGGTTGCTGGAAGCCTGAGGACGGGACACTCCCTGCCCTTAATTTCAGTACTTCCAACTCCCAAGCTGCATGGTCCAAAATTATCTAGTTCCCTCCTCCACTCCCACAGGGAACAAATTCTCACTCATGTAGAAGTGGTTGATTGCTTCCTTCTGCTTTTATTTACATTGCTGGGATTTCAGACAGATTGAGTAAGTGAAGCAAAAAATGATTGGGGGGGCAGGGGGGAAAGGGGGGAGGCAGACAGCAGACTCTCCCCTGAGCCTCTTCAGGCTGTTCACGGTACCTTTCCCCCTCTTCCTTGTGTGAACCCGTGGATCATGTCTAGCTTTGTGACAGGGTGAAGGCAAAGCCTCGGGTTTCATACACCTATGTGAAATAATTTGTACATTAAAACTTCACACACAAACTTTATCCAAAGACAACATCAACAGAGAAGTCCCCATCCACCCAGCATGGGGCAGCCTGCTCTCAAATCTGGAGCCTGGGTTGCTTTCTGAGATGTAAATGTCCCCAGAACAATTGAGTTTGAGGTGTCAGTGCCCCACCACTGAATGTGAAGTGGGAAAGTGGTATCTGTTCTATCTCATAAGCCAGAAGAGCCAGGTTCAGCTGTCACTCTCAGCATCTGTGACAACCAGGGCCTACTCCCTAGTCCAAGTGGCCAACATGGACTGGAGACATCATCACCTTGTTTTGTCTTAAAGGAACTTAGTCTTTGACATTTAATGATTGCCTCCACCTTTCCCCGAGCATCACTCTGCTCAATTCATTTCCTAAGGTCCTTTCTCCTCATATTTCCTCATGCTAGTGGCCACTGTGGACCTGTTTCTTGTCCTCATGCCCCTGGTGTGCTTTGTGTGTGCCAAACATTATCCATCCCCCAAGAGTCAAGCTTTTAAAAAAATATTTATTCCAGCAACATTGCTCAGTGAGCAAAGACACTTGCCACTAAACAGGGTTCAATCCCCAGGACTCACATGTTGGAAGGATAGAACTGACTCTGGCTAGTTTTCCAATGACCTCTGCATATATACCCTGATAATAACTGATTAATTAACAAATAAATGCAAATGAATAATAAACATTCAAACAAACAAAAAGATGTTTCAAAATAATTTAATTAATTAATACATTAAAATACTTCCTGAGGCAGTCTCCTAAATTGGGACATCTACCCATTTATTGGTGAGAGACTTGAACAGATGCATCCCATGTCCCCATTGCTTAGGGTCTCAGTAACATTCAGTGTGTCCTAAACACTCCTGCCTTTCATGAAGATCACATTATGTCCTGACAAATGTCTTCATATGTCTGTGGGATTATTGATGAGTTCCTCTCTTCTTTTTTCCTTCCTCCTCTCTACCCCTCAATTTCAAGCTCTAAGAGAGCAAGGACTGCTCTGTTTATGGCTACCTTCAAAGTACCTGGACCAGAGCCTGGCACATTGTAAGTAATCAACGAAAATCTTTGGATGAATAAAGAAAAAAAATGAATTGGTGGATAAATGGAGTTAATATGACTGCTTTGAAATTTTGTGTGACTGTGATAGAGACAGCTCTCTGGGCATTTTTGATGATGCGGCTGAACATCTCATAATGTTACCACATAAATTCGCAAAATGTTTTCTACCACAGAGTTGTGATTTCAAGCCAGGTACAAACCCATTCATCAAGCCCCTTCCGTTTCCGTTTGTACATATGCTAATTAAGGAAGGCAGCATGTTCTTAGACACTAAGAGAGATTCAACTTTGGAACAAAAACATCTTGTCACTTCTTTTCCAAACCTCTGTGTCTGCAGGATGTAAGAGAGAACCACCATCTCCAGCCATGCTTTCAGCAGCTAATTCGTAGCTGTTTAGCTGTGGGTTTGGGAGAGGGTTTCTTAATTTTTGTCAATATCATACAACCAAAAAAAAAAAAATGCAGACATAAAGAGAAGACAGAGTTTGATCTCCGACTGCAAACCTCCCTCCAAGAAAACCAATTTAGAAGACTATGTTCATCTAAACAATGTAATTTTTCTTACAATCTGGTTTATGATGAGTAAATATCAAAAGTTAAACTTTAAAGAAAAGTATTTCCAAATCAAAGAAAGTTCATCTGTTTTATCAGTGAAGGCTCCTTTATTATTTAAGCAAATGTAGAATTGCACTGTCATAAAGAAAATAAAAACTAGGAAATAGTGTCCCTGAGCCTCAGAGTCTCCATTTTCTTGGAGTGGTGGACAGTTGCCTGTTGTAGGATACCCATTGGGGGTTCTTTGGTGATACCTCACCTGATGAAACAACCCATGGCCCCTCACTCTGATGCAGCATCATGAACAAGGCTGGCTGTCAGCCCTCTGGTGTGGATGTAACCACACAGTGGTGAGAGCAGAGAGGAAGCACAGGATCAAAGCCAAGAGGATGCGAGTTACTCCATCTCTGGCCGTTATGGGTGAACAAGAATAGAAGTTTATCTGGTAAGTGAACCCGTTAAGCCTTTCTTGTGGTTGTTGTGAGAATTAAATAGATGGCTTCGACAAAACATTTGTGGAATGACAGTATTGTAATGGTTATTTCTGTTTTATTACCATTCTATCTTAGCTCTTAGCTCAACCCCATATCTAAAGCATCTTGCCTCATGTCTGCATGGTAGATGTGTGCAGAAGAGCCAGGAAAATAATAATGAATTCTAGCTAAATAGAAAAGCGGAAAGGAATATACAGTAGATCACATTTTTTTCCCTGAGCTTGCCTTTTCACATTTGATTATTGAACTGTTCCAGATGTCTAGCCTCAGTATTGCAAGTGGCAGAGAGGTCCCAACCGTGGGGACCATTATCACTGAACCACCTTCGATTGCCACTGTGATCTGTACTACTTATCTGAGGACTCCATGAAGGCGAGAGAGTACAAATATCCAAGCTCTCTAAACTTTAAGTATCTATCCCAAGATGGGAGGGGCCTCAGAAATCAGTGTTCATGCCTCTGTGTCCTGTGAGGGAAAAGGACAGCACTGAAGAGTCTCAGAGGCCAATGGTGCCCCTCGGAAACTTCTCTAGAACTGACTTGGTATGATTAAGCCCCAAGAACCTGAGTGTGGGAGCTTGTGTAGCAGTCAAGACCAGGCCATTCTTCAACCCACCATTGAGTTCATGCTGTGTAGGATATGGCATAGCACAATGTGTGGGGCTCCTGGTACTGAGAACTGGAGATAGTTTTCCCAAGCAAAGCCAAAGTGCACACTCAGGGTAGAAACACCCCACCCCAATTATCCATTACAAATATCCTCTGCTGCTCTCCCACCAGAAGCCTGTGTGGTTTGGGAAGAGAGACACCCTTCCTTTCTCTCATACATCCCTAAGATCTAGCCAATCCACACATCCCATCTTCCCCCTAGTAACAGCAATCGGCTCATGGTTGGGTGTGTGAGACACCAGCCAAACCAGTGAGATAGAAATTCACCATTTCAGGAAAATCAGAACAACAGAACTTTTCTTGATTGATAGAGATATTGACTGATACTGTTTGCTGACTCAGATCAGAAGCCTGTGTTGGACTTTGGCCTCACTTCAGAGCCTGGCAAAGTGGCACTGAAAGTCTTGTACTGAGACCCTCCCCCTAGAGTAGCCACCCTATGTCTCATGCCCCTCACTGCCAAAACAGTCTGTTCTGCTGTTCTGGGGTGATTGACAGCTTCTATCTGTGAACTATCCACCATGCCCTCTAGGCCTTGGCTGTACAATTGGCTTGAGGAGCCATGGAATGAGTCTAACACTGGGACAAGGAGGGATCCAAGAAGAGAGAGTAAAGGAAATATAGCTGAAACCTCAAACTCTGTGCCCGTCATTGAATTCAACCTTCCCTGACATGGTGTAAATCCACCTGACTGAAATCTCACAGACTTGTAAACCTTGCAGGGCTGAAAGGGACCTTGGAGCCTTCAGCCCAACCAATACAAGGGGGTCCCCTTTAGGCTGTGAAACAGATACTTGGAAGCTTGTGATGGTGGAGGCTCACCACCACACAAAGCTGCCTCTTTAAACTTCAACCCACCAATCCTGACCTACCCCGCAGACATCGCCAGCATGACCTGAGCCCCAAGTCTTGTGCTACTCTGATGAAGGTATCTTTGGGATCGAGAGAGGGACAGACAAACAGACACGTCAGGCTTTAGAGTCACAGCACCAGCCTTCCCAGAGAACTGGTCATGGACCAGGATCTGAGAGTCTTCGTCTTTGCCTGGCTTCCTGTCCTCATTATTAGTCTGGCTCTCTTGGTGAGAGACCTTGGGAATCTGATTCTTCTTGGACTCTCAGATTTAACCCAGCTGTGTTTGACTCTCTTTTGGCCTAACCTGGTCTAACCTGCTTGCTTTTCTGTGCTCTAGAGCTTTAGTGCTGACCACCTGACCTCTTTGCTGACTGACTACAGGGTTGCCTCTGGCCTGCTGCTACTTCTCTGAATCAGGCTCACTTGATCTGGGCAGATGTACCCAAGCCAGGACACAAATGGACAGTGAACAGAATCGCCTCCCTCTACATTTGTCCTTGGCAGTGACCAACCTGTACAACTGTAAGCACTGCCTTGACTGGCATCTCCCTTTGGGCAGCTAACCACCCAGCACCCCCTGGACTCAAGCATCCTCCACAGGGTCCCTTAGAACCTGTGGCTAATCTTACTGGTAACTTGTGCTTCAATTCACTGTCTGAGCCCTGGCAGATGTGGGGAGGTGTTACTATTATTGGTATTTGCCTTAAGATTTTCTCTAAGAAAAAGAAAAATTTAAAAGCCGCCCAATTCTGATTGAGGACATTCTGTAAAATTCTCATCTTGCTAGCCTGACTCTTGGCTAGCTCAGCAGACTCTTAGACCATGCTCAGCAGAGTTTCAGCAATAAAAAGTGAAGTTTCAGGAAGTTAATAAGAAGCTGTTTCTGCACAGCCTGTGCGTTGGAGCCTTCACTGAGTGAGGCTGGGCTTTATCAAATTGAGCCCTGCCTCTTTGCCCAGCGTCCCTTCACTCATGTGTTCAATCAAACCCGGTTATTTACGGGCTCTCTGTACAGCACGCTCTGCTTCTGGCCTGATGGGTATTAAATCAGTCAGGGCTATGGGGGAGGAGAGAGGCAGAAAGGTTCCCTGCTCTTGATGTGGAAGACAATCTCAATCCCTTTTTCCCTTTTCTGCTGATCAGAGGCACTTTTGGCCTTGGCCGTCAGCAGACATAGGTCATACAGAACCCCCGTAAGGGCTCCCCAAATTGAAGAGTGAAAATACTGAGCACCCCTCGAGTGTGGAGGCGGATCAGGAGCACCAGTCCTGTGGCACAGTCAGACATGCTCTTATGGAACCAGGGAAGCAGATGTCTATGTGGGCCTGAGGGTCGCACCTGGCATAGCAGGCTGGGGCAGGGCCAGCCCCACAGGGCAGAGGGCCCACCTTCCCATGAGAACAGCAAACAGTGTTGGCTGCACGGGAATTACACAGCTAAGGGGCAAGCAGAATGGATGGTGGAGGCTGACAGGCCGAGAGACCCCAGAGCAATTTCACTTGGTTTTGATTCATGGCTTGTCAGAGCGCTAACCAAATATTCCATTTTCATTTTCACCCTCTACTCTCTCCCATTGACTGGCATGGTAATTGAAAACGCTGGCATGAAGGTCCGGGGCCACCTGTCTGCAGGGCCCTCAACTCCTCCTGGTCAGGCATTTAGCTCCAGAAAGCAGGGAGAGAAGACAAAAATCAGAAAAAACATGGTGCGTGAATTAGAATCACGGGAGCCACTCTTCCATTTGCTACCTCTCAGCTGTCTCAGCTTGGGCCTCTCCTTCTCCCTGCTCTGCTTTTCGAATTTTTTCCCATGGTTTTCTCACTAAAGTAGGGATGCAGCACAAATGGCGAGCCAACTCACATCATCCTTCTATGCCTTGTTGGAAGGCCTGCCAAGAATTAGGCTAGTAAGGTGAGAATTTTTCAGAATGGCCTCAATCAAACTCCAATGGTTTTTAAAATTTCTCTTTTTCTCAAATAAATATTTCTTTAAGGTAAGCACCAATAATAGTAACACCCAATGTTTGTCAAACACATATAACTTGCCAGGTGCTGTTCTAAAAATTTTACACCAATTACCTCATTTCATCTTGGCATAAACATATGTGCTAACTACTATTATTATCCCCGTTCTACATGTAGGGAGACTGAGGTACAGAGATTTTAAGAAAGTTATTCAAAGTCAACAAGAACTCCAAAACCAACATTCCTTGTAATTATTTGTTTTAGACAAAGCTTCACTATGTAGTCCAGGCTAACCTCAAACTTATGATTCTCCTGCCTCAACCGTGTGTGCTGGTATTGTAGGCATATGATACCATAACAAACTAGTACTCTTAGCATCTATGCCTCGCTTCATGCATGTCAAAGGAACAAGATCTAAAATAGATGAATGTATGACAGATAAATGTTAGATAAAAGATGATAGACAAATGATGATAGATGATAGATAATAGATCAATAAATAGATGATAGATAGATACATAGATGATAGATACATAGGTAGATAGATGTATAGATAGATACATAGATAGAGAGAGAAAGATAGACTAGAGATTGATAGATTGGTAGATAAAATATGGGTAGATAGATAATAGAAGATCAATAGATGATTGACAGATAATAGATAATGATGGTAGATGACCAATGATAGATAGATAGATAGAGAGTGATAAATAAGTAATTGATAGATATTTTTAAATGAGAATAAATACAAGACTCCCTATTAGTATAGAAATTGAGAATGGTGAAAATACCCCCCCAACACCCCTTCCCATTGAGGTAGAATGATTCAGCTACCCTAGGACCAGAGTCCAGTTTGAAATGATGAGAAAAGAATGGGAAAACTAGAGAGGACTGAGAGCTGTGAGTTCAAAGTTCTAAGTTTCTGTGATACAGACACAGAAACTGTCAAGTTCTGATATTCCTGAACATCATGCTACAACCTCACCACATCAGCCATTTGGGACACTAGGGCTGGGAGGGCCTGGGCTGGAAAATGAATGGGGGCCTAACGATGAGGGCAGAAACTGTTTAATGAGCACCTGGACAAATCAGAATGGTACCCAACAGGCTTCTCTGAGATAAGATGGAAATGGACAATCACTGGGGAGACAGACTCAGTCATAGAGACTAATACACATATGGGACTGAAAAGACATAAGTCTCCCTGACTAGAACAACAGAAGTGTTACAGACAGTATCACCAAATGAGCTCCTCAGGTACCCCAGGACAATTCCTCAAAACTGTGCTTTACCAGGCACCCCAAATGATGCTGGTTATCAACATGTCCTGTGAACTACGTACAGGTCAGGAAAAGTTTCATCCTTCCATTTTGTAGAGCCCAACTTGCCTCTCTTGGCCGTGTTTGCTTCACCACCAGGTTAACCACATGTGACTCCTGCCCTGGCCCTGCATTGACATAGAGAGGTGACCTGCTCAGTCCCTGTGCTCGGCACTCATAATAATTGGTTAGCCCTGGAATATTTGCTACTTTCTGCCTCAGTTCTACCAAAAATGTTCAGCATTCTCTCCAGTCTTAGAGCCCTCCCTTCCAATGCTGCCCAGATACTGTGAGCTACAAGCAGACATATATACCACTTTCTCATGACTGCATATACAACAGAATATGAGATGTTCCCATGCCTGTCCCACTGGCTGTGCAGCAAGGTTCAAGTTCAAGAAATAATTACACTAGTGTGAGTGAGAATAGGTATGGCTCCCATAGGCTCCTGTGTTTGAAGGCTTGGCCCATAGGGAGTGGTGCCATTAGGAGGTGTGGTCTGGTTAAAAGAAGTGTGTCACTGTAGGGGTGGGCTTTGAGGCCTTCAATGCTCAAGGTATACCCAGTGTAGCACACAATCTCCTGCTGCCTGTGGATCAAGTTGCAGAACTCTCAGTTTCTTCTCCAGCACCATGTCTGCTTGCATGCCACCATGATTCCATGATGAGAATGGACTAAACCTCTGAAACTGTAAGCCTAATTAAATGAAGAGTTGCCATGGTGGGTGGTGTCTCTTCACAGCTATGGAAACCTTAACTAAGACAACTAGTTTTGGGGATTTTTAAAAATCAGTACTACAACAAATCTCACAAACTTAGTCGTTAAGAACAATGTGGATTTATTACACCATAGAACTTGAGGTCAGAAGTCTACAGTGAGCCTTGCTGAACTAAAACCAGGTGCTCATAGGATGATTTTCTTCTACATTTTCCAGCTTCTCTGGGTCATCTTCACTCTATATGACCTGTAGTCCTACAACCATCATCTGACTTCTGTTTTCATTGTCCCATCTCCTCTTATTCTGGCTTTCCTGTCTCCATGTGATAATGCTGGAACCACCCAGATGGGCCATAGCAATCTCCAGTCATACCTGGAAGATCTCTACACTGTGTAAGACAAGAGATGTATGAATCCTGGAGATAACCATGGAGGTGAGGTGGGGGTATTATTAAGTTTACAGTGTCAAATGTCCCCCTTGGGCTCATATTTGAACATTTGATCCCACTGAGTGCCACTGTTTGGCAAGGTTGTGAAACCTTTAGAAAGTGGAGTCCTGCTGTAGAAAGTGGGTCTTGGGAGGGGAGTTTGAAGGCTTATAGTTTGTCCCCTCTTCCTGTCAACTTTTTGCTTCCTGTTCCACCTAGATGTGGGGTGGTGAGGATCCCCAGCTACATACTCCTGCCACCATGGAGGCACCTGGCACCATGCCTTTCCCTCTGTGGTGGACTGTATCCCCTAAATCTGTGAGCTAAAACGGCTTTTTCCTCCTGTTCAGTTGCTTCTTATTAGGGAATAGGTCACAACAACGAAGGTACATATTTTCTATTGTCTACCTACCATGAGGTTAACAGTGGCAGAAATACTTTTGCCCCTGGGCTGGTGGCAGACATGAAATCATTGACTTTGAAGACTGGGCACACTCATCCACTTGGAAAGAGGTGAGGATGACACCTGGTCCATGAGTAAGTAGGGCTTAGATGCTCTCCGAATGGGAGTGGAAGGAAAGGAGTGAACTTCAGGGTCCATAGTGGGTTAGGTGATGCATGTGTGTATATGAGTGTATATGCACGTGTGTGTCCATATATTGGGGAGGAGGTTTTTCTGAAACATTGAAAGATGTGCTGAAAACACTGATCTCCAGAGAGAGCAAGAAGATAGCACCCTGTGGCATCCTCTGAAAAAATGACATAATATGAAAATGCATTTCAAATTCCCAAGAATCTTCATTGCTGAATTCATGTGTCCATGAAAACTCAAGAATTCAGGAAATCTGTCTTCTTCATTTTAGAATAGAGACCTGAGAAAAACAAGTTGCCTGCTGTTGTCTCGGGCTTAACTGCTGTTTAAACTGCCTCCAAGAGGCTGGGCAGTAGTCTGCTGTCATTCCAGCAGCCAGACATATCGGGTCTCTGAATATGGATTTGCTGATGAGATCTGAGTCACTCAGAGCCCTTTGAAAGAAGCTTTCTTGCTCTCTCTGCACATAAATGGCTCTGCTTAACTCCTTCTGCCAAGTAATCCCTGGGAGGAAGCTCCTGCAGAGGCATCCAAGGTCAGGCCCCATCTGAGCCTCATAAATCATGCCAGCACAAAAAAAAAGTTGTCTAGTGGAAGCCATTAGAGGCCTGAGGTTCCACATCCCATGGATGCCCAGGCAAGAAGAGGAGGCAGGGAAAAAGGAGCTGTCCTTTCAGCTCAGGAGGGCCCTTAGAAAGGGGACAGTATTGCCCCAGGACACAGCTCTAGGAGATACTGTTAATATGGAAGATATCTAAAGGAGAGGAGGCAGAGGTGTGTGGTTGAAGGTCATACAGCATGAGTTTCCCTCTCAGAAGCAGCCTGACCAGGCTGTAGAGTGAACAGGCTACACTTTGAGCAAACAAGGCTTTGGAATATCAATAGCTCCACAGAGAAAACAGCCAAACACCCAGCTGAGAACTCACGTACACTTGGGAGCTTGCTAGACAGGGGCTTAGCTTTCACTCTGTTTCAAATGAAGATAAATTGGCCATATTTCATTTCTAAGTTCTGTGCGTTTTCCTACCCATGACTGCACATTTGTTTTCTCCATTTACACCCAATTTGACTATCAATTTTATTGTTTAGACATTCTTTCTCTATCTGTCTTACTTCCCCTTCCTTTCTCTCCCCCATATTTCAGAATTTCCAACTTCTGAAAACAATTTCTCTCTCCCAAGATATTTTCCTTTGCTCTTCCAAGCCACACCTCTACATTCACATTTTAATAAGCTCCCTACACTGATCTCCTTACAAACCACTCTGCCATTTTGCAATCGAACCAGTGTCTTGGTTAAAATAAAAATTCCCCCAGGCATACAATAAATAACGAAGAATAACATAATCTCTAGGGTTATGATTTTGAGCAGAAGAAGATAATGTGAAACAGACTATTTTGTGACTCTTATGCCCAAAATGAAAAAAAGAAAAGAAAGAAAGAAAGAGAGATAGAGAGAGAGAGAGAGAGAGAGAGAGAGAGATGAAGAAGAAGTAGTCAGGCTCCCAGCACCAAGAGCCCTCAGTCCTTCTGGAAACTGCACAGCAGTGATTGGAAAATAAACATCTTTTTGCACAAAGGCCTGACCTTTGCAAGATGTCAGGAGTCATTCTTGGAAAAAGAAGGGGCCCGGCATAAAAGATTTATACGTTCCTAACACATACTTCATGCCAGGTGCTGTACCACATAGAGAGAGACTACAAGGGAGGACAGACACAGAGCAGTGGGAACTCACAGCCCCACAAGTGAGGACTAAAGGGCAGCAGACTCAGATGGTAACATGGGTGCCAAGTGGCCTAGACTCGAGGCCCTGTCTGTTGCTTAGCTAAAACTCAGTTTCATCATGTGGAATGTGCAAATTCCACACTTCATGTGATTATAAGGATGGCGTAAGATCCAGTTCATAACACAGAGGGGGTACTTGTGAAGTGATAGTCCCTGTACATATTTCAACTCATGAATTGAAAAGCATGAAGTCCTTAGCAGCCCAGGGTCAAGACTTAGAAATCTCAGGCACATATCTTGGAGGCACACAGGACAATACATTAGACCCTAGATGCTATCTGTGGCTATGGCAAAACTGTAGAAGCCCAACCCATGCCCCACGCCTGCTATAAGGCTATAAGGCTTCTCTTCAGGACTGAGTGTCTTCAAAAGTGAACCCCAGAAAGAGTGATGGGGGCCTCTCCAATATTTAGATCAGGACCAGGTTCAGCCCTTCAATGATGAGAAAGACATTCCTCCCCAGCGTTGATTGCGGCTGGTGTTTTATGTAGCTCAGTTTTATGATGGAGAAACAGAGGTTCAGGGAAAGTTATTGGCTTAGATCCCTTCCTGGAGACAAAGGCAGCATACTAAAGGAAGAAGTCTGCTACTGCCTGAACACATATGAACACACCTGCTGTAATAGGAGCCATTGGTATCTTTGGGAATAATCCCTAGTATGCTGTTTCACAAGAAACAGGAAGACTCTCTTTGCAGGGACCAAGTTCAGCAAAGTTAAGATGAGTTTGTGCCTCTAATAACGCCGGGTTTATTTCCCAGTCCAGTGTGGTTCCTTGAGGGGCAGAGGAAGCCAGGTCCTGGATGCCTGCCTAGTCAGATATAGACCTGAAGCGAGTTATTTCTGTTTAAGGTGATTTAGGATGGAGTCCATAAAATCAGAATCTTGGACATATAGACGCAGACAGCAGGAAAGTCCTTCCTTCCTCTCTTCTCTCCTCTTCCATCCATTGCCCTAGGATTCCTTTAATTTGCAAGCTCATCCCTTTGTTCAACACAGGGTCTGTTATTTCTGACTTTCCCACTCCCGCCCCAATTTTTTCATTGGCTATCTTGTTCCAAATAAATTTGAATTTGCAATCCCAGAGAAGATTACTCAAAATGTGGTCCATGAACCAAATATGCCAGCATCTGTGAGATCTTGTTAGGAATGCAGAATCCCTGGGCTTATTCCAGATGTGCCAATAACAGCTGCATTTTAACAGATTTGGATGCACAGGAAGGCTTAGGAGATTCCCTGAAATTCCTCTCCAGCCTGATCCTATGTTTCTACTCTGCTTCTCTGAGCACATCATTCATCTTCCCATCTCGATGCACTCCCACAGGGAAAGATGGGTGAGCTCTCCTTCAGGAATCCTCTACTTTTCTTTCATGGACTGGATTGGTCTTTGGAAGGACATTCCCTCTTTAAATGGACAGTTTGATTTCTATAGTAATCACAGGTTTGGTGCTCACATGGAAAATGGGTGAAGCTGGAGATAAATGCAAACGTGGCAAATTTCAATCCTGCCGAAACATAATCAGCTTTGCTTCTGAGGCAATTAGCATAATATTACCGATAATGTTTTACATGGCAATTTTGCTGTAAACATTTGTGCTAATTTGCCATGACCTAATTATTTTATGACATATAATTATGAAGTATTTTTCAAGTCGAAATATTTTTGTTTTACATTTCTATAATCCTTTTCTTGAACAAAAATTTTAAAATTAGCACTCTCACAACTTGAAACACACCATCCACCCTTAGCTGTTGTTTGTGACATATTACTTCACTAAACTAGAGGAATTCCCCAGTGCTGGCATGCTGATGATTACTTGTGACTAATTTAAATTGGGCTTCATTGAATCTTCCAGCTCCATTGTTAGACTCCAAGATTGTCAATGCCACACTCCAGCTTCCCACTGACACCCACTCACTCCCAAACACAAACACTCCAAGTTGGGCGGAAGCAAGAGGCAAATGCTTGCAATGAGACAGAAAGAAGGGCAATTTCTTTTAATGCACGTGGAAGCTTTGCCTAAGGGACAAGCGTAAATGTTGTATTATCCTCTCTCACAGAATCTTCCCAGTATGCTCTTAAACTGCCTACCCAATGTGATAAGTACAATGTGTAGGAGTTAGCAGCTATGGACTCTCTTCACTCTCTCACCCTTTCCCTGGTCAGGGGTCTGCTGGAGTCATGGTTCATATTCTCCCATTTAAGAGTAGGCAGGAAGAAGACAAAGCTTCTCCAATCACTCTACAGACAGCCTCAGCATCAATCCAGCCTTGGATGACTGTGGTTACCCTCCACAAAGCAGGTCTGCCCAGCAGTAGGTAATGAGATTGCAAACTTCATTAAACAGACAGCAAGAGCCACCTGACACCAGATTCTTGGAACAGACCCAGGGAGATGGCCAGGCTGTGGAAGATTAGTCATGTCAACTAAGGCTACCTATTGAGGTAGGTCCCCAGACTAGGTACTTAGGTCAAGCCAGAGAATACACCCCAATTCTCCCATGGAAAGGGATACATCTCAGGGAACAGGGACGTAGAGGAGGAGGAGAATAGGAAGGAGGAGGAGGAGGAGTAGGAAGAGGAGAAGGAAGAGAGCCAGAGGCCAGAAAGCAAGGAGAGCCAGCACTATAAACATCATGCAAGCAGAAGGCAGTAGGATGAGGTATGAGAGTATTCACAGCTCACATATCCAGGACAAGCTTTCCTAGCAGAGCTCATTCTATTTGGACCTTGAAGCCAGACTGTGCTAGTTCTTATCATCTGTGTGTCTAAATAGCCACTTCTACAGAACAGGAATAATAATATTATCTCCCTTCTATGGTTATAAGGGTTATATTAATATTTATAAAACTTTTAGAATGGGAATAATGTGAGCAAAATATTCTTATTTTTATAGTTTCCAGTGAGTGGGAAAGAGTATCTGTAAGGAATGGACTCCCATCAAACTAGAAGAAATGAGTTATGTATGTCAGATACTGTAATGGTTATTGAGCTGACAATCATTAAACATTTGCTTCAATAAATAGCTTTTGATTGAATGAATAGACAGAATGTTTACAAAGCACATGTTCTATATTAGGTCCTGGCTGGTTCTATATTAGGTTTTGGGAATGCAAGGATGAGAAAAAATTTTCTGGAAGAAAGCATGTGGGATGATGGTTCATCTTCAAATGGATTTGGAGTCACCTAGGAGACGTACCTCTAGGTGTGTCTGTGAGCAGCACCATTCCACGGACTTGAATTCCCAACTGGCTGACAAAGACAAGACAAGACAAGGGGATCCTAGTATTTATCTCTGTCTATCTCCTGGCTGAAGACAAAAGACAAACAGCTGCCTCACGCTCGCTCTTGCTGACACAGCAAGAGAGTCTCCAGCCACAGTGTCTTCTTCTCCATCAAACTGTGAGCCCAATAAACTCTTTCTGAGTATTGCTTTTGTCAGGTAATTTTGTAACAACAGTAAGATAAGTAACTAATACAGAATAACGGTTTCACATTAAAGGCAAAACTAAAGTTCAGAGATAAATCAAGGAAGAGGATATTGTGCTGGTATAGAATTCTATAAGTCTCCTATTAGTTCACATTGTACGAATAGCTTTTATTATTCTTGAAAGGGTTTTTTCAGCCTTATCAAAGTATACCTTATAATCTACAAAATGCACCAATTTTAAGTGCATGATGGAATCTTATTTTTACTATTATTTATTTATTTGAGACAAAATCTTACTGTGTAGCCCTGGCCCACTTGGAGCTGCCTGCCTCTGCCTCCCAAGTCTGGGTTTAAAGGCATGCATCAACATTTGGCCCAATAGAATAAGTTTTAGCAGATGCTCAAGGCCACATATATACTGTCATGTTTGAATTTTACCCCAAAACATTCTTTATACATCTTCATAGTCACTGTCTAGTTCCTGGCAACCCCTGATCTGCTTTGTACAATTTTGTGTAAGTTTAATTACACACTTAGTGTGCCCTGATTCTTTCACTCACCATAACTCGCGAAGGTTCATAGATGCCATTAGATGTAGACAACAGTTTTCTTTTCCTCTTCCAATGTCTAGGTGCACTGTTTATTCACTCATGAGCAATGGACATTATAGATTGTTTTTAATTTGGAGCTACTATGAAGAAAGGCATGATAAGCATGTATAAGCATATACTAGTCTATGCATTTTCAAGGTTTTTTGAATAAGTACCAAGAACTAGAATTGCTAGGTCATTTGATTTTTATTAATTTAGTTATATAAGATACCACCCAATTGCTTTCCCAAGCAGATATACAGTTATCTAACTTCCCTAGCAATGGAAAGAGTTGCAGCTATTTTGGATCCTTAGCAACATTTCATGAGGTCAGTTTTTCTGACCCTGTCAATTTTCAGCAATCTGAGTTTGGTTGGGGTACTTTGTTGTGGTTTTAATTTGCAGTGGCTAATGATGTTAAGCACACTTCCATGTGTTTTTCTGGTGAAATCTATTCAAATAGTTTCAAGATGGTACCATATTATATAATCTAAGCTACCCTCAGATTTGAGATCCTCCTGCCTCCACCTCATGAGTGCTATCATTATAGGTATTGCCACCACACTCAACCTCTTTTGCCCATTTTCAAATCAGATTGTCTTGTGAGGATACAGTAGTAAGAGTTCTTTTATATAATTTGGATAAAAATACTTTGTACAACATCTAATTTCACAAATATTTTTCCAAGTCCATGGCTTGCTTAACATCATGCTTCAAAGAAATATTTTTTATATTAATGAAATCCAATTTAATTTTATGGTCCATGATTTTTATACCATAATATAACCCTAAGTAATTTCTCTCACTATATTCTAAAACTTTTACAGTTTTCTCTCTTACAGTTAGGTCTCTGGCGCAACTTGAATTAATGTTTATATACTATATGAATTGAGGATCAAGATTCATTGCTTGTGTATCATTGCTAGTTATCCCAAGATCTTCTATTAAAAAAAATCTACTCTTTTGCATTGATCTATCTGGCACCTTTGTTTTAAGCTAATCATCTGTGTGGGGTGTGATATACTTTCTTCCTGTTCTCTTCAGCTTCATTGATCTTTATTTATCACTTCAGAGCAATGCTACTTGATTGCTATAACTTTATAGCAAGTATTGAAATCCAGTAAAGTGACAGTGGGTTCTCTCTCGGATGTTTTGATTAATCTAGGTTCTCAGTCTTTCTATGTAAATTTTTGAATCAGCTCATCAATTTCAGCAAAAATAAATAAATAAGGTTTCTAGACTTCTGATTGAGTTTTATTTTCTTAACTTCATAGACCTATTTAGAGAAAAGAAACATATTGGCAACATTGTTCCTTTTGGTCCATGTATATGATTATTACTATGGGTCTAGTGGCTTCATGATAGAGATGGTGCCTAGCACTTAGTCTTTACTAGTGTTGAAATTTTGTATAGTTTTAGGGTTTTTCCCCTTATAATAATGAGTTACTGTATTGGTTATATTAAAATAACTTATAATTACAAATGGGTGTGTATACACACAAAATATTAACAAGACACAGGGAGGACACTGAAGGTAAGAAGACAAATTGAAAACTATGTATCGGGGAGGCGGTAGTAGTAGAACTCATTTATTTTTCCCTTTTTGATTTATGTGTGTTATAGGAGTATATGGCTACTTGGCAATAAGAAAGTAGCTCCCAGGTGTCAAGACTGGAGGTGGCATGACAATTAAAAGTACTGCCTGAGCGGAGTCTAGAAGGATGGAGCGCTTTCATGGCGAACTGCACAATAAGTCAGGGAAGGACATGCTCGGATCAAAGGGGCAGCATGAACAGAGACTCAGTGGTGTGAGAGGGGATACCTGGGTGATGAGGATGGAGAGGGAGGCCACACACATAGGGTCCAGCTTATGGAGTTCTCTCTATGTGACTACAAGGACATAGTGTTTCATCCTGTTAAGAGCTGAGAAGCCTCTAAGGCACTCTGAACTGAGCCTGGGAGAGCAGCCTGCCTGGCTTACATCAGAGAAGCCAGTCACTGAGCAGGAGAGACTAGGAAGGCTGTTCTCTGGCCTGGTGACCCGGTAGAGGTGCATGCAGAAAAGAGAGTGTCAACATTCAGAAGATGGGGCTGGGGAATCACATATTCTGAAATGAACTGAGTGGGGGGAAAAAGATAAAGCGTGTGTTCATGTCACTCATTAAAATGAGAAGTCCAGGGACAGGCCAGGGTGAAGGGGGTCAGAAATCCAACACCATTAAATATAAATATGTAGCACCTAGTAGAGAGTAAATGTGGCTATTGAGGCAGCAGAAGCTTGTCATGTGAAGTGAGACTTGTGAACACAAATATTTCATATTTTCTTATATGTGGAAGCAAGACTTTAGAAAAAAATGACATGAATGTTGAAGGGAGACTGGGAAGAGAAAGGAGGAGCAAGAGGGGACAAGAGAAGATAATGAGAGGTGACAATGATCAAAGGATGTCATATGGAAACTTGACAATATTAAAGTGAGGTCCGTTATTTGGTGGAATTAATATATGCCAATAAAAAAGGAAAATTTTTTTCAAAAACCGAAAATAGATGAATATTTGAATCTGAAGTTCGGGAATGAATTTTAGGCTTTCATAAATGGCACTATTATCACAAGACATCCATATTCCAGGGACTGGATAGGCCTTCTATTTGTTCATTTGTTTACCTATTGCTTCCTAATCAGCCATTCACAACTCATTAAAAGCTAGTCCCTGTACTTGCATATTCTCACAAATTTTGTGGGCTAAGAGTTTAGCCAAGATACACAGCAAGAATGTTTATCTCTGCTCCATATGGTCTAAATGTGGATCTCTAATTGCCAGGGATGTTCAAAAAGAGGGGAGGCTACCAGAAATTGTAATGGCACAGAGAGTGTACCACAATGCACAGCAGAGAAGTCTATGTGGACTCTGGCTCAGAGATACACAAATTAGCTCAAGGATAAGATGCTAGGAGATTATGGAGGCCCAGGGAAGATTTGGTTTCACCAATGACAGCTGTAGCCATTAATGTATGGAATGATGGAAATTAAGGGACTGATCCCAATCCTTTTGGAGCAAGATGGAAATTTTTAGTTATTTGTGTGATGGGAATGCATTCTCAGAGAGCCCAGACACACAGGATGGCGTATGCAATGGTCTAGCCAAGTTGTCTTGTTTCTGGGAGGAAGACCTCTGTGTGATTCTTTAAACTGATAGAGTTCACAGGAATAGAGTAATTGGGTGGAATTATTTTGCTATAACAGAGGATATTGGATAGGGATGATCATAAAATAGAGATGGGATAGAGTGAGTTTGCTGCATCTGGGGAGGTAGGAGACGTCAAAGATGGTCCCACTGAAGTGGGTGGAGGTACATTCTATAGTGAAGCAGGTGGAGGCTTAATTCCTATGTGTGTGACAGGTTCCCCTGAAGCCATGTTTCCTGCGGATTAGGGCACTAACCATCCTCAGAGGAATCTGTGCAAGCTGATGTGATGATCAGATGTTATTTTGTGTACTGGTGCTGGTTTGTGAAGGGCTGCCAACAAGAAGGAGCCCTGGTCCCTGATAAGCAATGCATATTTTCAGCTGAGACCTCTAAACTGTTCTGCCTTAGGTTTAAAGGCAATCAAGAATATATGAGCCCTCCAAACATGAAACCAAGCCTTGAAATATTTTCATCCATTATAAAGATAAACTTCCCTTATCTACTGGCCAGAAGAAAATGTAATCCTCTGGGGAGGAAAACGGCATCAAGCAGAACCTCTGCAATTTCTCACATACATTTGTACAGTATACCATAAAATATAAAGCAGGCATGACAGGAGTCAGGATAGAATTATCAAAACCCGAAAAGAAACAATAAGCAAGGGTCTACTGTTTCATTTTGAAACTCTGAGGTTCAAATAATAAGTCCAGACATGTGAAAGTAGTATATTCAGACTTTTAAATAATTGGCATTAATATGTTCATGAAAATTGATGTCAAATGGAGAATCTTACCTGAACTTATCTTCAAAAGAATCAAATGGAAAATTTCAGTCTGGCAAGTACGATGACTCAACTCAGTTATTAGGTGTATGGCTTTAATGGGTTAGACATAACAGAAGAACGGGTTGATGGATTGGAGAATGCAGAAAAACTAAAATAAACTAATTAAAACAGAGGGTACAAATAATAATTATAGAAAAGAGTGAGGTGGGGGCTTGGGAGATGACTCGGTGGGTAACAGCATTTGTTTTGTAAACATGAGGACATGGGTTCAAATCCCCAGAACCCACATTAAAAGCAGAGAATGGCTGTGTGTGTCTGGAACTTTAGCACTGGGGATCAGAGAGGTTGACCCAGAGAGCTTACTACCAGTCACTCTAATGGAACAATAAATCTCCAATTCAGTGGGAGCCACGCCTCAAGGAAATGAGGGAGAGAGCAATAGTGGAACATTGACCTATGTCTTGCTCTGGCTTCTGTATGTGCTTTTGTAAATATATGCACACTCAAGTGCATGTGACACATCACACACAGACACACATGCATACAGGCACATAGACACACACACATACACACATACTCACAGAATGGAGCATACAAAACAATATTTTAAAAGTTTAATATATGTGGAATTAAAAGGCTAAAAGAAAAGGAACAGAGAGAATGAGGTAGAAATAATATTTGAAGAGAAAATAACAAAGGCAGATGCTAGACAAAGACTTACAAATCTATAGACTTAAGTATCTCCACATAATCCAAATAGGTTAAATATAAATATTTATTTACTTAAACAACATTTTATAATTCTTGAATATGTAACTCAGTAAAATGTAAACAAGACATTTGAAAAAAATGTCCAGTATCCAGATGGCTAACAAGCATAGAAAATTATGAAATGTTAGATGTTAGTCATGAATTATGAAGTGGGTGGGAAGTGAGTACTATGACCTACTCACTAGGATGGCCAAAATGCCCAGGACTGACAATATCAAGGATTGGCGAAGTTCTGAAGCAGCTGGAACTCTCAGAAACTACTGACAAGTGGGCGATTTAATGTGATCACTTTGAAAGTGTTTGTCAATGCACATCAAAGCTGGGTATATTCATTCATTCCCCAAACCCCAGCAAATTTTCTGATGGCACTCTAAGAGATATGGGTAAATATATTCAGTGACTTGAAAAGAACACGAGATAAACATTTACAATGCTGAGAGTATGGATCTTTATCACATGTGTAAAATGAAATACTATTAGTTATCTGTGTTCAGAAAGTTTTCCCACTATACTTTTATTACTTTCACGTCACAAAATTTGACAGAGTAAGAATAAGTGAGTGCTTTAAGTCTTCCATCCACTGCAAACAACAAACAAGACCAAAATGACTAGCCTGTAAGATTAAAATGGCGACAAGCTAGAAGAGATGATAAAATTAAAATGTGGAAAAATATGGATTTTTGTCACCTGGTTAAAACAGTGTGGTTATGGCATCCAGTGGAGAAACCAATGTCTTTAATTAAAAGCACAAAACAGAATGAAATTCAAGAATAGAAAGGGAGTTAGGCCAAAAACTTCTCAGATTTGACTAGTCCAGATGTTGTTACTCTCTCAAAATAGTGAACAGACCATCCAAGTTATCACAGGAAAGAACCATGCAAGTTGATAGTAGATGGTAATACTGTCTGGCCCACTTAGCTGAAAATGTGGTTCCTTCTTGCCTTTCCCTGTAGGTCCCTCAGCCGGCAGGCCCTAGGTTAACAATTCCACGGAGCTCATCACCTTTCTTTCACAGAGGGATAACTACTAAGTCTGACTCTGTTTGAGATATGTCCTGAAGCCTGTGCCACATTTCTGGGCCAGAGCAGAGAAAGGCTCTCTCTCTCTCTCTCTCTCTCTCTCTCTCTCTCTCTCTCTCTCTCTCTCTCTCTCTCTCTGAATACAGAAGACACTGTAGGACTTCTGGGAAGACCTGAGCCAGGAATCAGCTTCACCATCTCCAGAACAGTCATGATCTGAAGTCCTGCATCCACCTCACAGAACCTTCATGGGAAATCTTCCTTCTCAAACTGACTCCCCTGGTCAGAGCAGTTGCTAGTTCCTGGACCTGGGCCTCTCATTTTAACTGAGGCTGGAATTTCAGCAGGCTTTGTTCCTAGCAGCATGAGGATGATACATTATCATTACACGGCTCCCTCCGGGGAAGCCAGGCCCAGAGCAGCAGGAGCAACTGTTGCCATGGTGACCAAGCAGAGGACCAAGTAAAAGCCCTAGGACTATAAATTCTCATGTCTCTCTGGGTAAGGATCTTCCTTGGCTGAATAATCTTGGAAGAGCCTTCCAGGTAGAGCTGTGCCACCCCTTCGTGGATACATCTGGGTGACATCCTGGCTGAGCAGCGAGTGGATAAATCTCATAAGAAATCTCTTGACACCCACTCTCCTGCTTTCCAGCATGTGAGTCTTTCCTCCACTCGCTCTTTCCCTTTTCCTCACCAGTCATTAAATTCTGTTCCCCACTTCTGGGGCCAAGTAAAAAGGCACTTCGTGCAAAGCTTCTCTCAATCATGTCACCGTCTGAGTGGCTTTTTGCCACTCAGAATGTGGCCCAAGTTTGTGGCCCTCCCCCTGTCATCATGGCGCCGATTGTTGGCAAGTTATTATTATTGCTGCTACCAACGCCTAGGCTGCCTCACCCTTGTGGCCTCCACTCCAGGAGGACAGCAGCCTCTCTGATCCCTTTCTCTTCTGCATTTGGCCTCCATAGCTTGGCACATGGGAGACAATATTGATCAACTAAATGAACAAAACAAGTAATAAAAGCTAACTGCATCCAAATAGAAAGCCACAGGGGACACAATGGATGGATCTCCCATGGCTTCTGAACAACAGTACTCAGAAAGCAGCATCAGCTTCCCCTGCAAGAATAACTACAGAATCTCCACACTAAAAGGAAATCTCTCAAATCATTGCTTCTCAGCTGGCCGTCTGCCCTTCTCCAAGACTAAAATTCATGACTCTTTCCATGACCACGTGAGACAGACCTTCAGGGTGAAAAAAAATGGATAAAGTCTCTCGCGCGAGTTGGTAGATGGCAGTTCATTTCTTAGTTCTCAGACTTGAATACAAAGTGATACTCGTCCACTCATAATGAACATCTACAGGATTTCAGATGCTACACAAATCAACGGAAGCGCATGGGTAAAGAGAGGGGCCACCAAGCTGAAGAATATGTGTTCATGGAAAATCGCCACTGTGTATGCCACAATTCAACTTTGTTAGTAATAAAATACATGGACAATTTCACAACAATAAAGAACCACTGTCTCAACAACACCCTGTGAGCCTAGAGAGGGAGAATGATGACAATATGCTAGATGTTGCAGTCCCAAAATACACAAGGGCAGAAGACAGAAGAGGGAGGTGTTACCAAGTCCAGCAATAAGAGTGAAGATCGTGTGGAAGGACATGGTTAAAGGATGGAATTAGTCAGTGAGGCTCAGTAGAGATTGTAAAGTGAATTTTGGTACAAACTAGGCAAGATATGAAAATTACGGATGAACTGACATTGAAAACCACACCAACTTTGAATTGATCCTGAGGCAATGGGCAGTCTCTGCAGTCTTGAGGCTTTAAAGCTTCCTTGGGGAAAGCCATCCAATTTCCAAAGTGAAAAAAGGATGAAGTCAGTAACAAAGTCATAGAAGACGATTCAAGGAAGACTTGACCAGTCAGTGATCTGAAGTGCCAGATTGATGGACAAGGAAGGCAGCACAAATGAAGCTTTTGCCTTGAGTAACAAGTTAACGGTAGAGACAGGAAAAACAATGAGATGAATTGGGGAAACAATGAATTTAACTTTGAACTTGATGGTTTTGAGGCAGTGCTCTGCCACTTGGCAGGGGATCAATTTAGAAGCTGTCAGAAGAATGGTAGAGCCTGAGTTCTCACCCCCATAGGCTTCCCATCCCAGCTCCACCCTTCCATCCCATCTTAATTGGATGCAGGGTTAATTCATTTTGTCTTGGGTCCATCTTGGTCAGGAGGAAGTGCGTCATACTCTCTCAACTCCTTCCTCTAATCTCTACTCTACTCATGTCACAAAGACCTGGGTCGCACACATACCCACATCCCAATTGCTGGCACCTGTGAATGTGTTTCTGTACAAAAAGGACCTGGCAATGTTATTTGAGAACTTTCAGACAGGAAATTATTCTAGACTATTCAGGTAAATCCAATCGAATCACAGGACTTCATAAGAACAGAGTTACTTTCCAAGCTGTAGAGAGCAAAGGTCATTTTTATTTCTGTGTGAAGATGAGGCTTACTTTTGCTGGCCTTGAAGTTGGAAGAAGTATTCAGGATCAAAGCAGGTGGCAATCTCTAGAAGCTCGAAGAGACAAAGTTCTTCTAGAACTTCCAGAAAACAGCAGCAAAAAGATAGAGCCTTCTAAATCCATGGATTATGGCCCCATGATACCCACAGAAGCATAATATAATGCCTTTGTGCTAAGCCCCCAAGTTTGTCAAAGCAAAACATGACTAGTCGCAGTGGAAATATCTGTGAAAGTATCCCCCATTTGGAGACCCCAACCACAGCTTTTCAACATGGAGTCTATGGGAAAGAGAAGTCTGTGGTTCCACTGTGTGACAACATTTCTGGGGTGCTAGAGGGTCAAAGCCTCTATAATAAAAACAATTTATGCCATGGATCTGGGAGGACAACCAAGTGAGAAGGGAAGAACTAAGACCTGAGAAAGGAAAGAGCCCTCTAAAACAAAGAGGCCAGCATAGGAGTTGAGGAGGGAGGAAGGGAAGGAAAGAGGAGCCAGAATGGCCCAGTGTCAGCAAAACCCGGAGCCGATGGCATTTAAGTGGTAGGTGTTGATCATAAGCACTAAATGCTACAGAGAGGAGAAAATTGAATTTGACAACAAGCAGGTCATTAGTGGTCTTCAAAGGAAGCATTTCAGTGAAGAGATAGGGCAAAAGCCAGAATGCCAAGGATTGAAGAGAGACTGCAGAGAGAATAAGAAGTAAATACGCTGTGAGCAGCCCTTTAGAAGAGCCCATGCATTATTCATCTTTATTTCTGTGATACTCAGCACAATGCCGGGACACAGTGGGTGCTCATTAAACAGTGAATTGAAGGCAGGACCCTAGTCAGTAGGTATAGGCCAGCATTTCTCAAACTTTATTGTGCATATAAATCACCTGGGGATTCTAACACAGCAGAGTTGGTGTGAGGTCCCAGTTCCTGAGTTTGCGATCACTTCCCAGACGATGCCAGGGTTGAGGTCTTCAGACCTCGATTTGAGTAACCTAGTCACCCAACCACCCAGAATTCAAACCCCCTGAGTCCTGGGTAATGTTATTATTCCAAAGACCTGTAACTGTAAGATTTGCTGACTAGGTGGTCATCTGCCCACAGTGAGGCTAAATTGAGCACAGATTCAAGCCAAGTTCTCACAGTAATCACTCATGCAAGGCCTTGAGCTCCAAACGCTGTCCACATTCCCAAGCACTCCACCACCAGCACCTCCTCCATTACTAAAATAACTATTCACACCCCACCACTGACAACAAGATGGAGAAGCTTCTGGTACTATGCCTGGAGAAGGGTTTGCTCATCCAATGACCTCAGGCACTCCGATGCATGGATTTATTACAGCTATTAGAACTGAGAGGTACTCAACAGAGGCATTGCTCAGAGAGCCATAGCACTTGACATCTCTCCCTCTTCCCACAGGAACACAGGGAGGGGGCATGCATGTACCCTGAAGAGCAAACCTAGCAAAGGAAATAAG
>CAJQZJ010010806.1:1261329-1326674 GCA_907164525.1 Lophiomys imhausi
ACACACACACACGCACGCACGCACACATGCACATGCACACACACACACACGCACGCACGCATGCACGCATGCACACACACACATGCACATGCACACATACACAGTTATATCTGGAAGCCTTCCCTATGCTTGAATATGCATGGCTGATGCTCCCTTCCTTTTAAAAAAATCAGTTGCATTATTCCTTCACATATCCTTTTTAAACACAATGTCAGGCACCATTTTAAACACTAGGGAACACAGTGCTAAAGGAAACAAAGCCTTTTCCCTCCCGAGACTTCATATTCTAGCAGAAAAAAAGAAACATACAAACTATCAGATACATATCAAGTGAGATCCAAAAGACCCATGCTGAGAGAGAAAACAAACCAGGTTTAAAGAGAAATGGTGAAAGGATGCTGTTTTAGGTTGTGTAGTGACAGAAGGCTTCTCCCAGGGATTCTGTGTCAGTGAACTAATGCTGTGTAACAAAATGTCCTTAACTGATTTTTAAAAGCAGCATTTGGTTACCTTACAGACTCTGTAGGACAGGGACCCAGAAATGGCTTAACTGTGTCCTCTGGGATCAGGTCTAAGGGGACAGTCAAGGGATCAGCCAGGCTTACAACCGTATGAAGGCCTGGCTACAGAAGTGCTTGCTTTCAAGAGTCAATTGGCAGGGGGCTCTTCTTGGAGAGTATCCTTTCCCCACTGGCTCTTGGTTACAGGCTTTTCTTAGCCCCTTTGTTACATGAGCTTCTCCACAAATAGGGCAATCTTATTCACCAGAGAGCAAGTTGTAAGAGCCAGTGGGAGAGAGGAGACAGACAGGTCAGAGCATTTTATAATTAAGTCTCAAACTTGGCTTCTCATCTTCTTGCACTCTACTTCCTGCACTAGTCCAGCCACACCAAGAGGTGAGGAATTACATGTTGTGCAAACCAGGAGAAGATCAATGAGGACCATTTTTGAAGCTGCTCATCATATTAGTATGGCAGCAGCAGAGAGAGGGGAAGTGAGGGGTGAGCAGAATGGATACCTTGATAAAGAACCCTCCAAGAACAAAAACCAACAAGATCCATGGGCATGAGAGCAGAGGTGCCTTGGTCTCTATGATGAACACTGAAGAACCTCTGGGTTGTTTTTTGTTTTTTTAATCCCAATTGTTTTATTTTACCAATGAAGACTCCAGATGCTGGGGTAAAAACCTGCTAGTTCAGAGAAGCAGAGAAAGCACCCAGCTGACCCCTTCCTCCCCCACCGACACCCCAAAAGAAAAAAAAAAAAAAAAAACCTGCTATCTCACTCAGCTGATCTCTCAGAAGGAAAAAGCCTGCTAAATGACAGAGCATCAAGGGGTGATCATCAAATTCAAGCTGCCTTCATAACTCAGCATATTGACCTTTAGCTAGCAACTAATCCTGGGAAATATCAATACCTTTGGCCTGATTCTGTTGTTGTATGATCTTAGCTTCCTCTTTTCACCATGTTTGTCATTGTAACTGAGGACCAGCTTCCAATATTACTGTTGCCAAATCTTTCCAGTCTTGGGGGAAAATTCTGCTCTGAGTTGCCCATTGATTTAATACCTGCTTCACATAGAGTGAATGCATACCATATGAAACAATCTCTTCCTTAAATCTCTTCAAATCTAATATGTCTACAGGATTCCATTTAATTTCATTATAACCTGGGAGGTGCCTATCATCTTCTCTTGCATAGTTACTGGATAAACTAAGGTAGGTTTTCTAACAACCCTGAGCTGTCCTCTTTCAGCTACATTATGTGATGGCATGGGAGGCTCTTGTCTAAATTCCTCTGTCTGTGTCTGAGTATATTTCTTAGGGTCTTTCTAAGGTTTGTATAAATTCCTCTGTCTGTATCATTTATAAGTCTCTCTAATTTTCCTTCTAAGGCTTGTATCTTATCAATCCTCTTTTTCTTTAAATGGGGACAGAAAGTCATTATGGCTATTAAGAATAAAGTATAAAATACCAAAATGATAATAATCATAATTGGTATTGAACCAATTTCAGTTGTTATTTAGCTTTTCATTTTCTGCTTCTATTTTAAAGCCATCTAAAGTAGCACTATACAGGCCCAAAACCTTCTATCATGAGGCTTCCCATCCTTAGCTCTCTCTTTGAGGACTTCCCAAATGACTTATCAAAACTGATAGCTTCTCAGTTTGTCCACAGCTGGAGTGATCTCTCTGTCCATGGGGTTGTTCCACAAGTTAGAGTGCCAAAATGTTGTTTTGCATTGTCTTGTTTCTTTAAACAGAAATCCCAAACATTTGATTTTCCCAATGAAGACTCAGGAGCCAGATGCTGGGGTGAAAACCTAGCTCAGAGAGGCACAGAAAGCACCCAGTTGACCTTCCTATTCCACTCACATCCCAAAAGAAAAAAGCCTGCTAGCTCACCTAGCTGACTTCCCTACTCAACTGACATCTCAGAAAGAAAAAGCCCTTTCTCCTTCTCTACGCTTTCTTAAATACCCTTCAACTGAATGCCCCTCCTTTCTGTTTATTTGTGTTCACTCCCTATCAGCTAGTTGTTTGTTCTGCCTCTTGACCTAAGGTTGATTTTATTTAGCTCTTGGATTAAAGGTGTGTGCTAGGGCTGAGCCACACCACAAGCAGTTATTTGCAGTACACAGAAAGCTCTAGGATCAAAGGCTGATTTATCCCACAATATAAACATGTTTTTTGCAATTCACAACCTCAGGGTTCGCAGTGTGATCAAATACCTGGCACAACCCTGTGGCTAGAGTGTAGAGAGAAGAGTGCTAGAAGAAGAGGCTGAGAGGGAGGCAGAGACTAGGACATGGCCAGCCTTGGAGTTTACTTCAGGAGTGATAAAAAACTACAGTGTTTCCCAGCCTGCACTATGATCCTATGACCATCCCTCTTATGATGAAGACCCTTCTAATTTTTTTGTTTCTAAAAATGCCACTGCCTTTCTTATATGTGGGTCGGTAGGTGCATTTCTGTGCTAAATGCATCTAGGGGACTCCTAAATGCATATACACACATTGTCAAACTGCACTCAAACTTGTCCTTCTTAACTGACTCTATCAACATTGTACAAAAGAAAGCCCTGGCCACACTAAGTAGTATGACACCTTTGGATTCTTACTAATCTGATGTGGTAAAGTGCCATTTCATTGTGATTTGTATTTGTCAGAAAAGATGATGACCATTGTAGTATCTGAATGGAGGTGGAAGCTTACGACACCCTTCTGTTTTTTCCTCTGCCGAGTCCCATCAGGCCTCAGCATCTTCCACTCAGAGACTATCTCTGTTGAGAGCTGGCCCCACATCCCCAGGACTGTCTAGCTCCCCAGTTACTGCTTTCCCTTGTTCCCCGTGACACAAGGCACATTCTGACTTCCCCAATGTAGAGCCTTTGCTTGTAACTTTTTGTTTCCATTCACACCTCTCTCCAGTTATTAGACTCAGTTATCTCTGTAGGGTCCACTATCTAGTGCTTCTGCCATACTCTCCACCAGAGTGAAGAGGCACACAGGTCCACTCTACAAGGTACCAGGTAAGAGTAAGAAAAAGCACACACCAGTCTGATACTCAGCTCCTGTAACACCTGAGCCTGTTTAAAGGACCAAAACAACATGTGCCTCCACATTGTTTCCAAACTCAGGTCAGAAATAATAGTCCCGTCTTCATTGTGAGGACTAAATGGAAAAAGTTCAATTAAAGGTGCTATGAATAGCATCAAATACTATTGTGGTCACCTTTTCCACTGCTTTGATAAAAATACCTGACAAAGCAACTTAAGAGAGAAAGGATTTAATTTGGTCACAGTCTCAGGGGGATACAATCCATCATGGCAGGGAAACATAAGTGCCAGAAGCAAGAGGCCAGCTGGCCACATTGGATCCATAGTTATCCAGCAGGGAAAATATCCACCAGATGACAAATGTTTATTTTCAGTTAAATTCCTCCTTTGTGTGCAGTCCAGTAGTCCAGGACCCAAGCCCCAGAAAAAGTACAACTATCCTTTGGGTGTGTGTCTTCCCATCTCTAATAACATAACCAAGATCCTTCATAGGCATGCCAGGAGGCTAACCTAAACTAAAAAATCTATCACAGGTGTGCCTTGAGGCTTATCTCCTGGGTGATTCTAGATTCTATCATGTTAATAATCAATACAACCCATCCTGGGTACTTAGTAGGCAGTCACTGAATATAATAAGACAATACCTTATTCATTTTTGTGTTGCCAGCAGCTCCTGATATAGTGTCTTACACACATACCATTTGACAAGTACTTGTATAATTATTTGTATATATATATCAAATGTAGGAATTCCCACCTGAATGAATGAATTGAATGTGTGGTCTTAATATGAAGGGGTTTAGCTGCCAACTGTTATCTTGTGTACAGTTGGGAATCCTTGCAGGATTTCACAAAGATTAAAAAACATACAGTAATGTTTTAAGAAGGAATTTAAGGAATAAGTACATTTGCAAATAAGAGTTTGCTCTTAAAACCTGCAGATTTTCCCCAGGCTACAGACAGGCAAGTGGCCAGCACACATTTAGAAACATATTTCACACTGTCTATTCTCAGACCCTTCTCCGGACTACATAGATACCAACTCCGATCCCCCAGTGTACCCTGCCTCCCAGTGGCCCATCAACAGCAGAGCCAGCCTGGAAATGAACATGTGACCCTGCTCACTGTTTGTGCCTCAGGCACTTGCTCAGGCATGCACAAAGACTCAGAACAGAAACAGGCAACCAAAGCCTATGGGCCATATATAGCTCACAGATACGGTTTGCTTCCTGGGCATAGTGTTTTCTAAAATTGAATTAAAAACACAGATATCTTGTGAAATGTGAGGTCTGGCCATGGGGCCAGCACTCCTGTGGTAGAAGAAGTCTGTCTGGATCATTGGAGCAGCAGCTCCCTGTGGCTTCATTTCCAGACCCCTAAGGTCATTGCCTGCTTGTTTCATTGTTTATGTTGACTGGGTATTAAGCCACATACATTTTCAATCCTGGAGTTAAAAGGATCATCCTAAGTGGACCTTGGCCTAGCCCTATACTAGTGAATACTTCAGTACCCAACAAAGCCTTCAAAGCACAGAGCAACCACAACCAGTCTGTGTTAGTTACTTTTCTTGATGTTGGCAGAAATAACTTAAGGATGAATGTTTTATGTTGGCTCATATTCTGAAGGTACAGTCAAGCATGCTAGAGAAGCCATGGCATCAGGAGTATTGAGGTGGTTGGTCACATTGCATCAGCAATCAAGAAACAGAGATAGCTGACAGGAAGTTGGAGCAGGGTACAAAGCCTCAAGACTCACCTCACATGATCCAGTCCCTTCAGTGTGTCCTTCCAGACAGTACCAAATGCTCAAACATGTGAGTCTATAGGGAACTTTGTCACAAGTCCCTTACACTCTGGCTTGTTTCTTAGGTAATACTCTTGTATCAGCTACCTCTAGGCTTTATAAAATTCTACTCTCTCAGATTCTGTGTATGTGTTTCGCCACCACTATTTTTCCAAGGTGAACCTCCATGAATATCCCATGAAGAATGTTTTGGGGAACAGAGCTTGAAAAGGTCTAGACTCTAGAGAGTCTCAAAATTTGGGAGAAGACTCTGAACTTGTGGAGGAATCTCTTAAAAATAAAAACAGCATTGCCTTCCTTCAGCCACCCATATGAAGAGAAATGGCAGAACCATGCCCTGGATAGGGTACCACAGAGGAAGCTGGGGAAGAAGAGATCCATTGCTCTCACTCAGGATCCTAGAAATCGACTCCAGGATGGAGAGTTCAGGCAGAAGATTTGTTCAGCCGGGAACTGGGAATTTGAAAGCCTCAGATGAAATCAGTTCTTAGAAACCAACCATCAACTGTATATTATTAGTCTCACACTAAACCATAAACTCTTTGAGATCAAAAATTAGGTCCCACTGTCTTTCGCATCACAAATAATAATTGAATAGTTAGTTGTGTGTGGAAAAATGAATGGATAGATAGATGGTGTGCAGATGGACAGATGGATGAATATGGATAAGTGGACAGATGAGTGGATGGATGGATGGATGGATGGATGGATGGATGGATGGATGGATGGATGGGTGGATGGATGGATGAAAAGATGAAAGGGTAGATAAATGGGTGGGTGGTGGATGGGCATATATGTATTCAAAGATATAGATGAAAGAACAGAAGGTACTGGATAAATTCCAGCTATTAAGGTGATGTGAGTGTTGTCTTCAACCACGTGTTGTTGGGTCTGTGCATCCTAATTAATTTATAAACAGAGGCATATTGGTCTCGGAAGAACTGAGGTTGCATTTTCTTAACTGAATTACAAAACTTGCTTACTGGGCACTGGGGGCAGTGGAGAGTCACAGAACCCCTTTTCAAATTTGTCACCACGTTGGTGCATCCAAAGAGAATGTTATGTGAGTCCCATATGAGCTTACGGAGACAGTCCCCGAACAGCTCCTGGATTGCAAATTGTATCACTCAGAAGACTTCTTGATCCTCACACAGTCATCAACAAAACAATATGCTGATCGGTTTCAAGAAACTAAATCAGAGGCAATCAGATTTGGCAGCTGCTTAGCTCATGAAAGGTGACACCCAATTAGAGAATATGATCAACCCCAAACACTGTGCATTTCCAACAACCACAGAATTTACAGCTGCAATCATGGATCTGACAGCCATGGTTCCCACTTGGAAACACAAACTCCTCCAAGGCAGCAACAGCAGTGTCTCACTGTTGTGTAATGCTGCATTTTATCTGAGTTGTCACAATGACTCCCTGAGACAGGGTTGAAAAGGATTCTGGTCCCTCTTTGAGATCTCAGAGAGAAAAGACTGCTCCAGAGTAACATGTCAATAAGTCTGAGAAGTAGCGGCTTTCACAAGAAATCCAAGTTTTTGACTTCTCATCCACAATATTCTGGCTACTATGTGACCACATTTATCCTTTACACCTTCTTGGTCTGCAAAGAAAAATTATCAGCTGTATAACCAGGTTATTAATAATTTGCACAACTGACATCATAGCCAGCTTTAAAATTTTATCACAATCTCTGGTTGGGGCCTTATTATTAGTGCTTGATATAAGTTATCTCTACAGATTTTTAGTCTCTTTTGTCTGTTCTCATATATTTGCTACAGTTTGGAAAGAGGACTAGATCTGATTTTTGAAAGAACAACATGGTACCATAAAAGCTCCTTTGGTTGACTGTGTAATAGAAGAAATATGAGTCTCTAGGTTAGAAAGCATATTCCTTAGTATCAACACAGACACACTAAGAAAAAGTCCCATTAGACTTGCTTATTAGTGGTAAAACCATGATAGAGAATTAAAGAGACACAGTAGATGTACTGCCTGCTCATTTCAGTAATGACTCTGATGGAGTTTCCTATAATGTTATAAATAGATCACAGAGATGCATACTTCATGATAATATCATTCAGTGCATTTACAACTGGTTGAGTAAATTTAGAGATGGTGATTAACGGTGTTACATGATATGATCCACAGGATGCTCTATACAATGAGAAACTTTGACCTCAACCTTATCCTCTGTGTGTGTGTGTGTGTGTGTGTGTGTGTGTGTGTGTGTGAGAGAGAGAGAGAGAGAGAGAGAGAGAGAGGTATGTATGTATATATTTGTGTGTATTCATGTGTGGAGGCATGTTTTGTGGGTTCACATGCACATGTGTGCACATACACACACATGAATGTACAGTCCATATATCAATATCAAATGTCTTCTTCAATTACTCTCTGCCTTACTTTTTGAGAAATAGTCTCTCACTGAACCTAGAGTGCTCTAACTTGGCTACACTGGCTGGCCAGTGAGTCCATGGATTTTGCTTTCTCTGCTTCCCCAGCACTGGAATTACAAGTGCATGCTGCCATTCCCAGATTCGTAAGCGGATACTAGGAATCCAAGCCAAAGTTTTCAGTGATGTGCAGTCAACTTTATTGACTAAACCGTCTCTCTAGCACTTCCAAAGTCTTACACTTTTTGTCTGCATTCACCAGCTTACCTCAAAGCTAAGAGGAGAAATTAAGGAAGAATCATTTGCACAAGAAGTCTTGTGCACTGGCTCATCCTGACCAGATAATGCAGTCCAGTCAGAGGGTCAAACGTACAAGCAGACAACAAAGAGACATTCCTTGATAGCATTTCATCAGGGAAGGGCCCCCAGCCTGTGACTGGATGCTAGCTCAGCTTCACTCAGCAGGGAGAAGCAATAAAGAAAGACGTTACTTTAGCTACTATCGAATGGAAACTAATTTATTTTTTTGTGCTTATGATGCTAGAGGAAGCACTTGGCCAGTTGGAAAGGGGCATAGGCAGAGGAAGAAAATGAAGGAGCTGAGACCATGTTAACTATTCCAGATGGTGGGAGAGGAGATGCTTGGTGAGCATCGTCTCCAGATATCTGAACACCACAAAAGAGGAAACCATTCTCACATATTTAGTCATCTGATAATTTGACAAAATGTTAAGATTGTCTTATTGTGTTCATTTTTATTTAACAATTTCATTTTGTGAGGGCTCCTCTTGATTGGGATTATCTAGGAAAGAAACAGAGAATTTCCCACCATCCTGAAGGGATCTTATATCCTTTCCTTGACTGACTCATTTAGTGAATAATTTCTTGAAAGCCAGGACCTCCTCAGCACGGAGCCGAATTCAAAGTCTTCAGTGCCAAGCCAAGACAGCATAGTTTCTGCTCTTCCATATAAGAAAGCAAAGAATTAAATGATCACATTAGAAAAAAAATGAGATGAAGGAAACTGAGGTTTATGACAGAATGTTATGGAGGAAGGGTTATGATTAAATAACATATTCAGAGATGAAAAAAATAATAAACCAAAACCTACAAAATTAGAAGCCAGCTATGGTACCCCTTGTTGCCTGCCACCTTTCCACTTCTTTGTTTTATTTCGGAACACTGTGTACCCAGCAACAATTTTGTTTGGGGTAACAACCTAGGGTGTCTTCCTAAAGCATACGCAGTCCAGCTTTCTTGGGCCCAAGAAATATTCAGTGTGACAGTGTTCTGGTCAGTGAGTGTACACTGTGATTTTAGGGAAAATCATTACTTCCTTAATATAAGACATGCCTCCCATCCCCAGGTGTGTGTGTTGCATCCATGTGTGCACAGATGTGACTGAGTGTTTGTGAATGTGTGTTTGTGTGTTATTTGTGTGTGCACGAGTGCTTGTGTGTGTGTGAGAATGTGTGTGTTCTTTGTGTGCGTGTGTTCTGTGTGTGTGTGTTTGTGTGTGTGTATGTGTGCGTGTTTGTGTGTGTGTATGTGTGTGTGGAGTGTGTGTGTATGTATATGTGTGTGGAGTGTGTGTGTTTGTGTGTGTGTGTATGTATGTGTGTGTATGTGTGTTGCATCCATGTGTGCACAGATGTGACTGAGTGTGTGTGAATGTGTGTATGTGTGTGTATGTGAATGAGTGTGTGTGCGTGTGTGTGTGTATTTGTGTGTGTATGTATGTGTGTGTATGTGTATGTGTGTGTGTATATATGTGTGTCTGTGTATGTGTGTGTATGTGTGTGTATATGTGTGTATGTGTGTGTATATGTGTGTGTATATATATGTGTATGTGTGTGTATATGTGTGTATGTGTGTGTATGTGTGTGTGTATATATGTGTGTGTGTATATATGTGTGTGTATGTGTGTGTATATGTGTGTGTATGTGTGTGTGTGTATATGTGTGTGTATATATGTGTGTGTATGTGTGAGTGTATATATGTGTGTGTGTATATGTGTGTGTATGTGTGTGTATATATGTGTGTACGTATATATGTGTGTGTGTATATATATGTCTGTGTGTGTGTAAATCAGCAGCTGACTTTGACTTTGGCTATCCATCACCTCTTTCTTTTTTTTTTTTTGAGACACAGTCTCCCAATAAACCCGGAGCTTGTCAATCAGGCTAGACAGGCTAGCCAGAGAGCTCCCCAAATTGCCTGTTCTACTTTTTTGTTGCTGTGATGGGACAATCTGACCAAATGCAATTCATAGAGGAAAGGGTTTATGTGGCTTGCACTTCTAGGCCACAGTCCATCAATGAGAGAAGCCAGGCCAGGAAGTCAAAACAGGAACCTAAAGACAAGAACCAAGGAGGGATTTACTTGCTGACTTGCTCACAAGCTCACGGTTAGCTAAGTTTATTATACAGCCCAGGAACCCCTGCCATATCGATCAATAATTAAGAGCATCCCTCACAGACATGCCCATGGACCAGTCTGATCTAGACAATTCCTCAATCAAGGCTTAATTTACAGTTTCCTCTAGGCTTTACCAAAGTGACAATTAAAAGTATCTAGAACACTGCCAGTCTCTATTCTGTCACCCAAGCACTGACTTCATAGACACATGCTGTCATCCCTACCTTTGTGGGGCAATGGGGATCTAAGATGATGAGACTCATGATTTTGCACAAAAAGTACTTTACCCACTGAGCCATCTCCTGAGCCCCAGGACTGGGGACTTTCTTTTAATGCCTTATTTGGACTCTGTTTTCATGCATAAAGTATAAATAAGATGGCTGTGATTATGGCAGCTTTCTTGAAACCATGAAAGAAAACCAAAGACAGTCTTAAAGACTTTATCTGACTTGTTTTGAGGCAATGATGAACTGCAGCCTTTATAGACTTCTAATCAAATAACAAAAATATATCCTAGCATATATGAAAGACACTATTGTTAGAATATTCTATTATTCATTGCCAAATGAAATCCCTCATTGATTTCTCAGCCAAGCAAAGCCCACAGGAAGAAAACATTTGAGGCTGAAGAAATCTTCTGTCTGGAGACATGAAGGCTGTCACAGTTTGGTGTGTTTATGAACAGAATAGCAAGTGCCATGGGAGTGTGGCAGGCAGAAAGGAAAGTGAGAGCCACTAAGGTTAGAGACATAGCAAGGTACGGAGCAGTCAAAGCTTTAGAGGAGGAGCAAAGAGTGTGATTTCATCATAGAAGAGAACAGACACCATTGGGTGGCCACTGAATGTTCTATAGAGACCTGTTTGCCATGCAATTGAGGAAAGGCTCAGGCGGGGCAGGAGCACAAAGAGGGAGATAAGCTGGAACCACTGCAGTTGCACTGGAGAAAGAGAACATTGCCTTGGACTCAGGTAAAGGCATCAGTGGAGGGAGAAATGCCACTGAAATGACAGTGTGACAGACAGTCGGGGAATAAGTAAGCAAAAAAAAAAGAAGAAAGGATGGCAATATGTTACATGAAGAATGAAACCAGCTCTTGTTAATCAAGAGAATCAAGCTACTTACTGCCGCAGGCCAGGTCAGAGAAATAGTATTAACCGTAGCATCTCACATGTGTGGGTTCAATGTTTTACAAATATTGTCTCATTAATCCCCATAATAGCACGTATGGGAGACACTGTTATTATCTTCATCCTACAAATGAGCAAACCGAGTCATAATCAGATTAGATTGCTTGCTCAAGGACAATGCTGCTAGGAAGCTAGTGGAAGGAATTTGAAACCAAAGGCTGCCTGGTTCTCTGACCTGACCGAAGTCGCCAGGGGACTCAGAGACCATTCTTGGAATATTTTCTACTCTAGAGATGTTAATTACAACACATAAAAATTCTCCAATACCGTTCCCTCACTTAGGCATATTTATTGTGCCTTTTGTAGATATCAATCTCTTTATATTTCTTTTAATCACCGTACAAATAACTGAAGGACAGGGAGGTCACATGATTTACCCTGAGTGTGTAGCTAACCACTGTGCATCACTATCTCTTCGAGAGAAGTCTGCTTTTTGGGATAGGCTGAAGGAACCTTGTCTACCCTGCATACCCTGTCATCTCACTAGAGGGAGGATCCTAAGAACTCCTGCTTCTTAGACTCTGAGCTACCTGCCAGCTCATACCTTGGGATCAAATGATGACAAGCACATTGGGATTGGCAGATTATTTTGGCCAAATGCAAAATCACTAAATGAAAAGCTCAACAAGAATCAAGCCTCACACCAAGATGGACACAATTCCTGAATCAGTTCCTTCTCCCTCTCGTTCTCCTTTGTTACACCTCACACAAAGCATGAGAGGCTGGCCCTAACGGCCTTGGCTAAAGAAAAGTTCCTGCCCCTTCTGTCACTCATTCTTTTATCGTCTCCTTTGCCCTCTGCCTTAACACCTATTGGTCCCAAAAGTATCAATTATTTATCATTTATGTGTGGGTATCTGTCTTTGCCCCCCCAGATGTAAGTTCCATGTCTCCAGTTCCTCGTCAGCTGGCACACAGTAGGCATTCAATACATATCTAATGAAAGAAAGATTAGATACATTATCTAACTTGATTTCAGTTTTCATCGGTATCTGGAAAAACCTTCCCAGATCTGGGTCCATACACAAGTCTCTCTTCAACTGGAGCATCGGGGGTGGTAGAAACCAGGACAAATATCCAAACAGAGACGATGAGATGACAACGGAAAATAAGAGTGGTGTTAGTGTTAGTGCAGTGCTGGCTGGGCCAGTGCTGGTAACTTTTTGAAGGAACCCTTCAAATTATGATTGTCCTTCTATTCCCGTGGGACATGGCATGACTGACTGCAGAGCTGAGCTTAAGATAGAAGTTCCTGATATAACAGAAGCTACAAGGAAAGGGACAGTTACGGGAAGAGCCCCTGGGAGAGGGCAAAGAGGAGAACGTGCAGTCCAGGAATGAGCCAGGTACCCTCAAGCAACTGACAGCAGACACAGAAGAGAAGGTGTCTAGCCTTCATTCCTCCCACCCCACCTTGTCAGCAGGAGTACTGGAGGCCACCCAAGAGCCATGTCCCCTGTGGACAGCACCAGGGAAAATATCATGTGTGGCTAGTTCTTTGGGGGCATCCGTGACCCACTGGGAATCAATTCAATTTATTTTATAGAAATTAAGCTAAATAAACAAGAGAACCAATCTGGAGGGTCCCTGATATAGATGAGGGAGTCTTCCGTTGCTCTGTTTTGTCTTCCTAGAAAGAGCAGATGCCAAACATGATCTTCTCCTGTTCTGCTGGTACATATTTTTTTGCAGGCTGGCTTTTCTTGGCTGTCTTTTGAATACTTCGAGCAGAACACCCCTGTCTTGTTAATGACTTCAAAGATACCAGGTCCACTGTGCAGCGAGTGATAAAAATGTACACAGCATGTGTTGGATAAATTAATAAACTCTCTGGAGCCTACGAGTCCTCAGGCCCAGCAGCACCGTAATGAAATGTTATTCTGAAGTGGAGGAGGTGGGAAGGAGAAGGGGAGCAGTATTTAATATATGCAAATTAACTAGTATGTAAATTGCCACTAAGTTAAAAATAACGGACTGCGAGAGGAGCCCATTTTTTAAGCAGCTTGTTTATTCATTAGCCTAATTTCCATTATCAATCCTTCTGTTTTCTTCTTTATTAAGTACTCACATTTGGAGAAGTTTGCTTCCTACAAATTGTGTTTTGCTCCAAAAACCCATAACACTGCTTAGAACAATCATCATATATTAGCTTCTCTCTGTCTCCTTGATTTTGCCCTTAGCTCATATCCATTCCTTTTCTTTCTTCCTGATGCTTACTTACATCTCTCTGTGTTCTCTGCCTGGATTCTCTGGACCTTTTGTTTCATTGCTGAAGGCGGCTCCTACACAGCAAGGGGCGAGGTGAGGAGAAGCCGCTTGCCTCAAAAGATCTTATTCCAAGGACCCCTTCTCTCACCTGCTCACCCTGATAGGGCAGACTCTGTCACGCAAAAAGCAGCACAATTTGGCTCCCCATCACCTCGTGTTGTGGACCACCGGCATCCTCTGGCTAGTAATCCCCTGGCCAGAAATCGCGCATCCGGATTCTGGTCTGTATATGGCCTCCTCTGCCTGAGACAGACCTTATACAATGTTAAAACAAATTGGCATCCAAAATTCAACTCTTTTGTCTCAGGGAGCCGCCACCTCACTACGTGCAAGCTCTGGTGCCCCCTCGAGGCCAAGAATGGCACAGAACGTGAAGATGATCCTGGAGGATGGAGGAGGCCTGAGGAAGTCTCACACAAAGCCTTTGGCTGAAGCTTTCAGAGAGCAGACTCCTTGAAAGAGGGGGCGCCTGTGAGCAGCTGGGGAGGGAGCTAACGGGGCGGGGTGGAGGGGGAGAGCTAGCCTTTGCTGAGGTTGTCAGCCTGGAAGGTTGGTTATTGATTCAGCTGTTGTCATTCTGCACGTGGTTTTTAATCACATCGTTAGTTCAGGCAGTAAAATCGGGTTGCCCAAGTATTTCTCTGAACACACTGCTAGATAGCATCCGTGCAGGCTCTGTCCCCATAGCATGTGCATCTTAGATGTTGGAAGGCACACACTGAGGCTCAGTATTCTCATGCCCTTAGAATCCTGTGGCCAAGATACCCAGGGAATCCAAGGCTGGCCTCACCAGGAGCCCCACTGCATACCAGGATATGCCAAATGATTTCACAGTGAACACAAACTCCCAGAGCAGATAATTCCAGCTAGAGCAGTCACTGGTGTTTATAGCGTCCCAGGAGACACACTATGTCAGAGGGGGAGTTATGGCTTTCATCTCTTAACTCAGAGTCTGAGCTTTGGCCCACATCCACCCCTCACACCCCAGCCCACCCTGTGCATTGAAGTAGCCATTACTCAAGGGCAATGGTGTCAAATGTAAAGGGTCACACTTAGGTAGCTGCGAGAGATCAGCCACAGACAGGAGGTGGCTAGGGACTGAATTTACATCAGCTTCTGAGCCTTCAGCCCAGACAGCAATCTCCCAAAGCTCTTAGGGCCAAAAATGGTGTCAAATGGCCAAAGACCTTAACGGGACAACGGCATCAGAAATGGTCTCTAATGCCAAATGCTAAGGGGAGCCAGCAAGATAAATCATTATCATTTAAGCCCTCCCGTTATTTTAGACATAGTGTCTTTGCAATGTTTCCACAGAATGAGGAAATAAATCACCCTGCTCTTGACATTTTTAATAACTTTAAGAATGTGGTTAGGGTAATACTTAACTTTATTGACATATTGTATGGTTCATCCATCTCATCAAATGTCAATGAAACTTCAATGAGTATTAACTGAGAGCCCATAATGTACTAGGCACTCCCCAGAAAATTCTTCCCCCGAACAGTTCCCAAGTTCCTACCATGAGCTCTCACTCACTGGCTTGACTGTTTTCTGTGGAAATCAATAGCCCACAGGACTCATGCTTGATGGTTTGGGAGCAGGAGCTAGGCAGAATCTAGCTGGGGAATTTGGTTTGCTGATTTTGGAGAAAAATCTCCTCTTAGACTCTGGATATCTGTGAGCATTCTCAGGTTTAGGTGCCTCCTGTGAGCTTGGGACGAAGACATGAAAAATAGACTGAAGAAGAAATCATGATGCCAGCCAACAACTGTGCTCAAAGACAGTCCATGCAGCTTGTATAACCCACAGCAGGAGACCTGGAACTGCCGTCTCCACTCTCACAGAATAGGAAACAGGAGCAGGTAGGAGCAACTCATCCAAGCCGCAATGCTAAAACATAACAGAACACTTCAAAACTGACTTGATTCTCAAGCCAATCTCCTTCTCATTGGTTAAGTGGTGGTGGTGGTTGTATATTTTACAAGGTTTAGAGGAGTAAAAAGAAGTGGGAGGACCAGTGAGATGGCTCATTGTGAGGATCCTCATCAGTGAGGATGCTTGTCACTAAGCCTGACAACCTGAGTTGGATACAGAGAAACCATGTGGAGAAGGAAAGAACCAACTACTAAAATTGCCCTCCAACTTCCTTTGGTAAATATATGCACTATTAAATAAATGTACAAAGGAAGGAAGGAAGGAGTGAGTCAGGCAATGTAAGGACTGACCATGATAACATCTGGTCCTTCTCAGACACCACCTCTGAGATACACTCTTCAGCACCTTGCATTCTCAAAGACACAGGTTTAATCTCTCACTTCAAAGATGAGCTGCTATCTTTCCAAGAACATGGTGACCACCAACCCTTTCCTCGAGGCCATTTTTAGATATTCTCCAGATCTTCATTGGACATTACCAGTCTAGGAAACTGTATCTTGCCCTTGAAACCTAGCTGTGTATTTTCAAGACACCCCCCCCCCCAAACCACATGTCCTCCTTCACAGCTCATGCCATACTCTGTTGGAATTGTCCTTTGTGTGTCTTCTTTCTCCAATATTCTGTGAACATCTGAAGGGTAGGGACTATGTCTTCCCTGCTCTCTCAACACTGTCTCTATAGATCCTAAAGTTAATAACTCTAAGACTGCAGTGAAGGTAATATTCAACTTTATTGATATTGTTTACCAGTCATCCATCTCATCAAACCTCAATTAAATCTCAGTGACCATTAAACAAAAGTTCAGAGTGTCCCAGGCAGTAGAGCCTGGCAAAGAGTGGATGTGCAATAAATATTTTAGAATCCATAAATGAAGAGTGGGCCACAGAGTCTCATCAGGGAGAAAATGTCATTAGCCATTCCATTCCTGTCACAGAGCGATCCAATTTCTTCTTCCCCCTGAATACATCGTTGGTTGCTAATCTGAGCACTCTTTAGTAAGACTTAGTTTGCCTGAGAAAACATATTATAGACCATGTAAGATGAAAACACACACATGTAAATATGGCCTTTGTTATTTATGGACATAAAACGTACACTCAAAGCACATATCTTGTGTAGAGCAAAAGCCAAAGAAACAAATATTAGACAAAGAATTTCACAGCAAACATTGCAGAAATAGTTTGATATCTCTGCTACATAAAGAATTCATATAAATTGATTTTTTTTAAAAACCAAGACCTCAAGAGATAAGTAGGCAATAGGCAAGAATAGAAATGTCCAGATAAGAGAAGTATTAACTAGCAATAAAGAAAGCATAGAAATGCCCAGCCTTGCTGTGGGAAACAAGTGTGTGGTACAGGACCCAAGCCCAGGGATGAGAAAGGTCAGTTGTTCCTTCCTCCATGTCACAGCAGGACTTGCTTTGTTGTTGCGTTTTCATGTGCTAACCCAGACATTCCTTGAGTAGGGTCTTTAATAGGCTGGGAGAGATGCACAGAGCAACACAGTAACCAAGATAAGATGTGAATTCTGAGATGGCAGTCAACCAAGAAGACAGAAACTAGACCACAGCAGGAAGAAGGCCACAGTGGCTGGCTTTACTTATTTCCTGCTGCAATGGTTGGCATATGTTATACACCAGAGAACTGCCCATCAGAAACACAAGGTTGCAAATGTAGGAGGAGTCAAAAGAGAAATAGATGATTGTTTGAGACATAAATAACCCCCCGGGGCTATATGGTCTGCTGCTTCTGTCAAACTCGGTGTTTGGCTTCTTCTACAAGCAGCTGCCATGGAGGGTTTTAATCTCTTTCACTCACTAGAAGGGAAATGAGACACATTAATGTTTCATGCAGCCATGGCTCACAGGTGCTTGGCAAATTCATGGATGGTTCTGAGAAACAAAACAGTAACAAAAACATTACTCGGTGTATTATGCTCCAAAAGTTAAAAAAATGACTATAATACCCAGTTTGTCTAGCTAGAAATGATGTAAATATTAATATAATCACAACATTTTTAGAAAATAGCATGGTGCTATTTATCAAGCACCATGTATCAGTTAGTTATTGTGACATTGTGCTGTATAACAAACAGCATCAAGAGTCTCAGAAACAAATATATCCAGAGATGTAAACTAGCATTGCTGTAACTGTCAAGGGAGAATGCTGAGTTCCTCAATCCATGCTTCATGCTGCTAAGCCCTACTTACTTACAATATATATACGCACACACACATACTGCTCCTCAGGTCTGAGTTTTGATAAAACTTCCTATAAGAAGAGCACACAAAGAGATCTCATGAATCTCATTCTGTTATGACCAACTTGGTGAAGGAGAAAATGGCAGAGAGTGGGATCCATAGAGAAACCACAATGGGAAGACAGATTGACAAACAACAAACTGCTTTTCCTGAATCAAAGGAAAATGTCCTTTGATTTTGTCCTTTGAGTCCATTTCACTTCTTATAATTGTACATTAAAAGCATAACAAAGTCAGGCATAATGGTGCACACCTATAATTCCAGAACTTGGAAGGCAGGAGGTCTGTAAGTTTCAGGCCAGCCTGGGCTACATAGAGAAAGCCTGTCTCAAAAGCCAGCCTGACACAAAATAAACAATAAGACATCATAGTCAAGATATTGTCTATCAGGCACAATGGATATCTGGTTAATGGTGCAGAGAGTTGGTAAGCAAATGAGGAAGAATTTATTATTTTCCAGATTTCTGCTTTGTATTTATACTAATATCCAAATACTCAATACTCAATTAAGAATAACAACGTGATAAAGAGGTCAGTTCATCAGCAGGACATAAACAATCCTAAACACCTTTTTAGTTCCAAATAAAAAGTCAACATCATAAAATAAAAACTGAGAGAACTATTGGTAAAAAACAGCCACAATTTTGTTAGGGGTTTTAATTCTTTTCTTTCAATAATTGATGGAAAAAGAAGACAGGAAATCATTGATGAATGTAAAACTTAAGCAAGATCAACCGACTTCACTTGATGGACACTGTTGGGATGCCATCCATCCAATGCATCAGAAAAGGCTTCTTTCAAGTGTTATTGAAATGAAACATTCACTAAAGTTAACTGTCCTCTGTGAAAGAAAACCAATCTTAGTAGATTTAAAAGAATTGAACATGAACAAAGTACATCTTCTGGTTGAAATAAAATAAAAGTATAAATTAGTAACAGAAAGATCTTGAAGAAAATCAATACATACTTGAAAAGTGAATAATATATTTCTAAATAATCCATCAATTGAAGAAGAAATCAGAACTGTGACTAGAATTATAAAGTTAATAAAAAGGCAACATTTCCCACTTGCAAGATGCTGCCAGTGCTGCACTCTGGGGGAGATTGATAGCACTCAGGGCCTCAACTCAGGGACCTCCATTTCCACACCAAGAATCTAGAAAAGACAAAGAAATAAAACTGAATGTAATCAGAAGACATGAAATAAGAACAGATATCAACAAAAAGTAAACAACAGAAAAAAATTAATAAAACTAAGATCTAGCATTCTAAGCACATCTATAAATTCGTAGCCAAATTAACCAGCAAAGAAGGGGAAGTTCAAGTTGGAAGTATCAGGAGGGAGATGTAAAATTATGACCAGTATTAAAAGGTTATAGGGTGTATTAGGACTATCCTCATGATAGTAAATTTCACAGCTTAGAGTACTCAAAAGTCTTTTATGATGCAAACTACTAAATATTGCTTAGGAAGAAGTAGTCTGAGCTATTAAAAACTCTCCTAGGAAGAAATTTTAAGGCCAAATGTCTTCCCTAGTGAATTCTGCCAGTTAAGGGGAAAGGAATAAGCAATAAAAACTTCCCAACTTTTTGTATGAGCCCAACATTACCTTAACACTAAATATAGGCAAAGTTATTACATGAAAAAAACTCTCTAGGTTAATAGATCTTTTGTACATAGTTACAAATGTTTCAAGAAGATTTTAGAAAGTCAAATCCAAAATTATTCAAACAAGACAATTCATTATGACTAAGCAGTATCTATTATAGGAAGGCTTAGTTCATTTCATATTTTAAAAACTCAATAGTCTTCCTTTGGTAGGGGCACACCAACTGATCATCCAATGTCAAATGGCCAGCCCTGAAAACGTACTTACAAAGTAACATTATATAGCTGAGTAGTTTGTATTTATGTATTTTGGAATATATGTATGTGCATATATATATACATATTAGGAATATACATGTACATATTTATGTATATATATATGCAACAACAATAATGAAAAAAAGAGGCCATGAATTTGAAAGAGAGAAAGGAAGAGTATATAGGAGAAAATGAAAAGGAAAAATGGTGTAATTATATTATAATTTTAAAATATCAATATAATTTACATCAACAAGCTAAAAAGAGAAAAGGATCATTTCAATTGATGCAGGAAAAGTATTCGAAAAAAACAAATCTCCATTCCTGATTAAAACAAAAATCTCTCAGAAGACTAGGAACAGAAAGGAAGCCCTTAAGGTAATCAGGGCAAACATGAAAACTCTATAGTGAACATCATGATTGTGAAAGACTGAATGTCTTACTTAAGCTTGACAATGAGGAAAAAATATTCAGTCTCAATAAATTCATTCAACATTCCTAAAGGTTTTAGTCAATTCAATGAAGCAAGAAGGAAAAATAAAGGCACAAGAAAGAATTAAAACCATATTTTTTCACAGATAACACAATCATTTACACAGAAAAATCAATGGATTCCCCCCCCCAAAAAAAAGCTATTAGTACTGATGTGTGTGTTCAGAAAAGTTCCACCACATAAGATCAATACACAAAAAATCAATTTTATCTGTATACATTAGCAATGAACAATCATAAATTGAAATTAAAAAGGAGTGTCACTTAGAATAGCATAAAACATTATCTACCTGGGGATAAGGCTCACTAAAATATCTTTACATTTGACTTAATGCAATGAAAAAGAATTTAAAGGGCTCAGAGACACTAAACACAACCTAAAGAAGTCATATGGTGTCCTGTGCCCATGACTCAGAAGACTCCGTGTTGCTAGGATATTAAATCTCCAAATTGATTTATTGATTTAACATAATTCCTGTCAAATCTCAACAGGATTTTCTAGAGAAATTAACAAACTTATTACAAAAATTTATATGGAAATTCTAATCGCCAACAATAATTAAAACAATGTTGCAAAAGAGTAAATGGAGAACTGACATCACCAAATTTCAAGAATTATAACGAAGCTGAGGTAATCAAGACAGTGTGAAATTGGCCCCAAGATAAATAACTGTATCTATAAACCACAGCAGGTAGCTAGAACAGACCTCACATATAGGGAAACCAGTTGTCACAAGGGTGGAGGACCAGCTCGGTGCAGAGAATACCTTTCCAAAACAACCTTAAGACAAGAGAACACCCATGTGCATATGTCAGAGGTCTATCTCTGACAAAAGTTCAAAGGACTATAAACAGTAATCATAAAAGGGGCATAAAGCATAACCAAGAGAAACAGAGCCAAGGACCCAAGTAGTATATCAGTTGGCATTATAGAAATAAGTATCCATTTGTAGCCTATGCAAGGGAGTTCCTTTTGACATAGCCAGCCAGAAGTAGTTACAGAAGAGAATACGTCATCCATTGTCCCACCTAACGGGCCCAAAGATGGCTGCCCCACAGACACAGAGGAACGATGGGATGGCTGTAAAGGTAAAGACTCATTTTTTTTTTTAAATAGATTTGGAAGCCAATGGACCTTGCTTAGTCAGATGATATTTATTGTTCTCATATCCCTGATGAGTCTAAAGACTACACTAATGAAATATTTAACAGTTTAACAACAAAAACCAAGGCTTCAGATGCCTCCTCAGTCTACCTTGTTACCAGACTCAGAAAACAGCTTCTTCCCCTTGCTATGTTACTGTTAAAGTTCCAATAAGTTGTACTAAATGATTAGTCACAAGTTTAAGATTTTAAATCTTCTTTGGTTTAAAATTGTTCATGCTAATAATTCAAAGTTGTTTTTCAAGTCTTTGTTGTATTATAATTTATCTTTCTGAGTCTAGTCATAAAACCTGGATTCATCTGCCACAGATCAAGCAGGATTCCAGATAAGTACAACTGCCTGTTCTTAAAAATGGGATTTTCCCTTGGTCATGGGGTTCCTTACCTTCCCCAATTAGTAAACAATTTTAACTTCTGTTCCCAGTCTATGTTTGTCTCAGCAGATTCTCACCTGGCTGATAGTCTCTATGCAGAGATCACCTATGAACTGCAGGCTGCTAAGCCATGGACTTTCCTGAAAGCTGATGTGAACCAGTCCAATGGATATAATTGTCCCTGTCCTTCATCTGGATCAATCGACTAATCAGATGCTTCTGATAACTGCCCCATGGCCCAGCCTTTGACTAGCATTTCAGCCTTTCTGGGCCCTGATGACAATACCCAGCCAGAAGTAGTTACAGAAGAGAATATGTCATCCATTGTCCCACCTAATGGGTTGAAATGCTGTCAAAAGGAGCTCCCTTACATAGGCTACAAATGGATATCTATTTCTATAATGCCAGCTAATATACTGCTTGGGTCCTTGGCTCTGTTTCTCCTGGTTGTGCTTTATGCCCCTTATATGAGCACTGCTTATAGTCCTTTGAACTTTTGTCAGAGATAGACCACTGACATGTTTAAAGACCCGTGATTGAGTCTCTCTATGACTTGGAGAAAGGGGGAAATGTGGACCCTGACTGAATCCATCTTGAAAAAGATTCCATTTTGTATTAAGTTTCACTCAGAGTGACCTATCTGGTGATGACAAGGGAACACCCCTGCAATACAAGCTCGGATACATATTGTTGTTGTTCTGGAACTGGAGGTCAACTCTGAGAAAGCACCCAAAACATCTAAACAAACTTTCTGATGGTCAAACTGACCACAGATGGTCAATCAGTAACAACAAGCCAATCAGAAATGGACATGACTAGCTACCCAAATGTCATCCAATTATATGGTGAAGAACCTGCTTCTTTGTCTGAGTCTCTATATAAACTCTGTACTTTTGGGTCTGGGAGCTCTCAACTCCAACTGCTGTGTCAGTGAGTGTTGAGAGTCCAAGCTCTGAGCTTGAATAAACAACCCCTCATGTATTTACATCAGAGTTGGCTCCTGGGTGGTCTTTGGGGTCTGGAGAACCAGGCAGAACACACGAAGGTGTCCCATATCCAAGAAGCAGTTCAGAAAGAGACATCATAGCCTGGAATTCACAGCTAAAGGATACTAGAATGGAACAGCAAAAAGATCTCTGTGAGGTTGAATTAGGTAATACAGTCTTAGACAAGGCCCCCAAAGCCCAACTCAAAACTGAAACAAATGGTAAATTGTGTTTTGCCAAAATTAAGCTTATTCTTTATAAGACACTGAGAGAATCAAAAGACAATATACAGTTGGGAGAAAATATTTGCAAAGTATATATCAGATAAAAATAAACTTGTGTCCAGAATATCAATGATCTGCAACATCATTAGTGAAATGGCATTACTAATGAAGCTGCAACTAAAACTCTGCCATCTTTCATCACTTGAATAATTTTCATGCCTCAGGGTTATAACTGGATAATGCCTAAAGTAAAAAGGATTCTTATTGAAATAAACCTATCATAAGTTGAAAATATCACACATATACAATAAACATCCCACCTAACAAATATCAGGACTTAGCCACACAGTACACAGCTGGTATCTATGGTTTGTCCTTGGGACCATGTGAGTGACTGGGAGCTGTGCACAGCTCGAGCATCAGAGAGAGCATTGCTTCCTCTGCTCAGTGTTATTAATGCAGAAGAAGATCAAGATTTAAAGTTGTAATGCTCAAGAACTTGTAAACCAAACCATCATAGGCCAGGGGCAATCTATATATGAAGAACTCTCCAAAACAATAAGAGAAACAAGTCAACAATTACACACAGACAGAACACTTGAAAACACATCAACAAAGACATGCACTTGGTTAGGTGAGTTTCCTTGAAGAGAGGCTCAACATGGGATTAGGGAAATGCTCAGTCAGTTCAGTGCTTGTGAGTCTGCAGTCTCAGTAGTGGGGAAACAGAAACAGGTAGATCCTTGAAGCTCACAGGCCAGCCAGCCTAGCCAATCAGTGAGCTCCAAACTCAATGAAACCCTGCCTAAATACCAAAAAAAGTAAGATGAAGCATGACTGATCAACATCTAGACTACACATACATACAGAGAGAGACAGAGAGAAAGAAATAGAGAGATTAATGTAACTTGACTTTGGATAAATGTATATCTAAACTGTAATGAAATACTAGTTGGGAGTCCCTTATTCAAATGTCTATTCTTGGTTGTCAACTTGACTACATGTGGAATTAACTAAAAGCCCAGCTGGATACACTTGTGAAGAATATTTTGTAATCAAGTCATTTGAAGTAGGAAGGACAACCTTTAATCCAGATCTTCTGAGATGGGAAAATCCACATCTTCTGCTGGCAGCCCATATAAAGGACATGGAAGAAGGAAGCTCTTTGCCTACTTGGCCTCACTCTGGATGGTAAATCCATCCCTTCACTGGCACTAGAACCTACTTCTTCAGAACTCTGATGTATACTGAAGACTGACTGAGACATCAGCCAGAAGGGCTGAATGACTACAGGATTCTTGGACTTCTGCTGGTAGACAGCCAGCCATTGTTGGACTAGTAAGACCACAGCTTATAAACCACCCTACACACACACAAACACAAACACATAACTAAGAAAGATATAAACCTATTCAAAAATTTAAAATCCACCTACTATGACCCATCCATTCTTCTAAATATTTACCAAAGAGAAAGGATGGAGCAGAGAGACAGTCATTCTACCAAGTCCGTTCCTCTAAGGAATCCTGACTAGTACATGGTATTTCATATTTCACATCTTTCTGGAGTTTGGAATATTTGAGAATATGTGATGAGATCTCTTGGAGAATTTCTAAACATGAAGTCCTTTTTAGGTTTCACATGCCCCTTATTGTTTTCTGGTGTGCCTGTGTTTTAACTACAACTCATTCTGTGAATCCAGGTGTGGAATTTTCCACTTGTGGTATCATACAGGTTCTCAAAGGGCTTCAGATTTTTGAAGCATTTCAGATTTGGGATTTTCAGATTATATATGCTCTACTTCTATTTCTACAGGTCTGTGAGAGTAGCTAAAATTAGAAACACTGACCTATGCCAAGTAGTGGGGAAGACAGGGAACCAATGGCATTCTCTCTCACACACAGGTGGGGTATAATATGATATTATTATCTCCTTTGGAATAAAAAATTTAAAATACTTGGTCTAGGTAGTGATTAGGCACACATACCAGAGGACCTGAGTTTGGTTCCTGGAACCTACATCTGGAGGCTGACAACCACCTGTGACTCCAACTCTAGCCTCCTTAGGCATCTGCACCCATATATATGTACACACAGAGAGAGAAAGAGACAGACACACAAATGCATAATTAAGAAAGATATGTCTGTTTTTAAATTTAAAAAACCACCTATTATGACCCAGCCCTTCTTCTAGATATTTACCAAATAGAAATGAAAGCATACACCCATACAAAGACTTGTGGACAAGTGCTCACAGCAATTTCATTTATAAAAGCCCCAAACTGAGAACAAGTCAAACGTCTATTAACAGGTGAGTGAAGAAATTATGATACAGCCATATAGTAATAGTCAACTGCAATAAGAGGTGAGCCACTGATAAAACATCACTGATGGATTTCAAAATAATTACGCTGAGTCCGTGGAGCCAGACAGAAGATAAATGACACATAATAGTCCTATTTATACAAACTTTAGAAAAGGCTGACCACTCAGTAATGACATAAAGTACCTCTGCTAACCTGTGAATGACCGAAGTAGGTGAAACAGGTTATACCCCTTTGCAGGGAGCATTTGGGAAATACATCCACATTGTTGTCATGGGTTTGTGGGAGTTTTCACACATCAAAATTTGCCAAATTGTAGATGTTAAAAGTATGGATAGTGAAATAAATACAAATTATAAAGTTATTAGGACCATGGAATTATTTTAAGGAAATGTTTTTTATTTTATTTATGTTGGTGTGGGAAGCTTTTAAAAAGATAGTATTCTAAAAAGTGAAGGAACCATGAAAGCATTCAGAAAGTGCAATAAAAACAGGTGCCTCAAAACTGGGGAAGGAAGCAGAGATTGAAGAAAGGAAGTGTATCACTTGGAGCCAGGAGAGAGCTTAGGGAAACTACAGAAGCATTACCTCTAACTTTTCAGAGAAAGAGAGCCACTCTGAACCACACACATGTACACACAGATGCACGCATGGGGATACACATGCACATCTCCCTTTACACACACACACACACACACACACACACACACACACACACACAATTAAAAGGGATGCCTGTGTGCTCTAATTAGGGACACTTGCTAGCAGCTTCGTGCTGTATTAGTTACTTTCCTTATTTCCAGGACAAAATATCTATCAGAAGCAACTGAAGGGCAGAAGGATTTGTTCTGGCTCAATGGTTTCAGAGGTCCTCTGCCATCTTGGTAGGTAAGGTATGTCACTGGGAATGGCTGGGTCTATGGCAGCAGGAGCTTGTGGTTACACCAGTTGTCCTGGGCCAGGATACAGATAACTTTAGCAACTTTAGCTGGTACAGAGGTTGGTAAAGTCTTCAAAGTCCCACAACTAATAACCCACTTCTGAAAGTCAGGACCCGCCTCCCAGAGACCCCACAGCCTCTAAATTATGCGACATGCTGGAGATTGAGTATGCAAAACTTGACATTTTAAACTTGACATTCCAGGTTCAACCATAACACCTGCACACACAGTTGTGTCGGTACATTACATTGATTATAAAATAAACATTAAAATAGAAATTGTAAAAGTGTAAGATAAGAACAGATAAAAGCTATGCTTGTCACTTTGTTTCCACATTTGATGTTACCTCACAAATTGAGAGCCACCGAGTTAGATAAAGTGTTCCAATCATATGCAGCGGACATGGAACAATTAGACTTGTCCTGGAAGGTTGAAACAAGATTCTTAAAAATAGAAATATTTGCAATAGCCAACATTGGAAACAGTCGGCCCATCCAAAGGAGAATTGCTGGTCAAATTTATATCCATTTGGCAGACTGTCAAGCAACCATTTCAAATGATGTTTTCAGAGAATACTCTGGCATGTAAAAGTGCTTATGATTTGTAGTGCATGCAAAAGGTAATTTACAGTACCTGGTACAAAGAAGAATTACTAGTGTATCTTGGAAAAAACTGGGAAGAAATACAGGTGTGACAAAATGGTTGAGGATTTTACATTTCTACTTTGTCCTTTGTTTTCCAAGTGCTTCCCAATGAAAAATTTCTAGTGTATAATTATAAAACTACAGCAATGTTGTGAAGAAAGCATTTTAAATAATTACATTCAGCTGGGTGTGGTGGTGGACATTTATAATTCCAGCACTGGGAAGCTGAGGCTGTAAGATTTCAGGTCTAGCCTGAACAAAGTAGAAGACCTTGTTTCAAAACTATCAAAGTTCGCCAAGTAATCAGCTAAAGCAGTGTGTTAGTTCTTTTTTCATTTTTGTAATAAAATACTTGATAAAAGAAACTTCAGTGGCTCACAGTTGAAGAATACGCTCCAACACAGGGAAGGTACAACATCAGAGGCATGTGGTGGATGGTCACATTGCATCCACGGTGAGGAAGCAGAAAGATGGATCATGGTGTTCAATTGGCTTTCTCCTGTTTATTCAGTCTGGGACCCTAGCCCATGGAATGGTACAACTATGTTTAGGGTGTGCCTTCCCACCTCAATGAGCTCCATGTAGAAAGTACTTCTCTGACATGCCCAGAAGTCTGTCTTGATTCTAAATGCTGCCAGACTTGACCATCACAGGGTGTGGAGAGCAGCGTCCCTGAGGAGGCACCTAGAATCTAGTGAAAGAAGAAGTAGAAGAAAAATTAAAAACAAAACAAAAACAAAAAACAAGAGCCCTATGCATTACATAAAGGGTCTGGGTCCTCAGCAATGATCAGAGCAGGGACCCCACCAGCACTCAGGACACATGTCCACTTCTCCCCACCCCTAGTCTTCTGTGCTAATCCTTTGGTCATTCAAGACAAGGTCTTGGCAACATATGGGCTTAAGGTGCAGGCTTTCTCCAAGCAGTGCCTGAGTCAGATATTCTGTGTTCTCACACTGCATTGTCACACTCACATTGCAGTGTCACATAGACACTGAAAGCAGAAGTCTCTCTTCCCTTAGAGAAAGTAATCTTGATTTTCTATGAAGCACGATGGTTGAGAGGTGTACATTCTAGAAAGACACAACATGCAAAGATCCTGAGATGGGCAGATAAAATGGGTGTTTGTGACAGGCTGAGAGGTGAGGGGTCACAAAACTTCATAGGTTCACAGCCATAGACTTACCAAACCCCCAAGTCTGTGACTAGGGATATCCCACAAAATGTGATCCAGGTTTAGTTTCAGACATAAAAGGAAGCAATTTCTCTTGCAGTGAGTAATAAATGGATTGGACTTGTTGGAATTCATCACCCCCAAGAGGTGATGCTGGCAGGAAATACAAATGCCTTCCAAAAAGGTTCGGGAAAATTTATGAATGACAGAATTGTGAATGACCTCTCTTGTACCCTTCTCCCTACTCCATTTCCAAAAACAGACATGGTCTTTAGGGGCTGAGCAGGAGTTGCCCTCATGGATGCTGGCTACTCAGATTTCCCCTGCTGGCCAGGCAGGGTCAAGGCCCCCATTTTGTGTTACATGGCATCTGGTGTTTAAATCTTCACAGACCCACCCACACGGTTATAAATCCTCACTGATATGCCTGCAGCCCAGCTAAGAAGACATATCAACAAGAGCAGAGTTGGTGCTAAGTAGGTGTGTATTAAAGGTGGGTTGAGAGAAAGACATTTGCCCTTGTTTGCAAGATCTGCCCAGGAAGGCATGCCAGCTATTCTATTTGATCAAGATCAGGTCTTGATGTTTTTATGCTGCAGGAATGTAGCTTACTTATGCATTATCCAGTACACCTCCCCCCCAACCATAGCAGAGAGAAAACCTGGTGGAATGGCACTATCATCTCTGCTTATAACGTGCTCTTAAGGAACACCTTGATCTGATCACAAAGCAGTATCACCTGTGAGGAAGAGTCTCAAGCCCTGCAAAAGCTTCTTCAACTCATGTCTGCAGAACTCCTTCATCTTGTTTACCAGAAAGTTCTGTTGTCTACCATAGTGGGTTTCGGAGATTTCACCTGCAAACCAATTTGTTTGCAATTTCATGATCATCTCCACTGACCTCTGCTATAGTAAGAGCAGATCTCTAATGCCTTGCCTTGTAACATTCATCTCATCCATGCATGTGCAGTGATTCTTTTGGTTGTAAATATAAGGATTCAATTTTATTTTCTACCAGTTGTCGGCATCCATACTAATACTGCAGATATCGTTTCCATAAAGGTGATGTTATGTTAATTTTAATGAAAATAAGGTGGTCAGTTCATGGGTGTGGTTTGTTCTAACGGGGTTTTTGTCTACCTCCAAAATTTTATAAGACATTCTGTGCTTTGGTAAGATATAGTGGTGCACCAGGATCCTGTTTCCTTATTCTTGGTTTATGAATTGGCAAAAAAGATTACAGTATCACAGGCTCGAGTCAGAAAAGACATTGAGGAATATCTACTCAAATTCCTTTCTTTATGGGTAAAATGTGGTCACAGATGGTGATGTTTGACCCATTGTTGATCACACCCAGCCCACAAGTGGTAACCTACTGTAGGTTTTCAGAAACAAGAGGGAATAGCCACAGTGTCAGAGGGGCCTGTTTCTGAGTTTGTGGTTATTACACACTAGTGACTGGGCAGGATGGCTTGTCTCTCCTTGTTAGGGCTCATTTGAAATACTCCATAACAGAGAACCATGAATATGTTTAAGCATGCCAGATATTTACACCAATAAAGGTCTCAAAAAACAATAATTAGAATTACACAAAACACATATGGGTCAAAGAAGCAGTTGAGTCCTATAAAGAGTTTCAGGAGCCCAGAGCCACACTCTTTGACTCAACCCTACCAGTGGCAAGCCCAGACCAGGAGGAGCCTTAGGTGTGTGGACTCTGCATAGAAAAACCCAAGATGGTGTTTGACGACCACAGTTAGTCTAGAGACCCGCAACTGATGCTCCGGGCACTCAGGTGGGAGGATAAGTCAAGACACAACAACTCCTCAAGCCCAGTCTCATGAGTGTCTTTCCTCAGAAATTTTCAAATAATGAGTAGACATGATCAGAATAAAGGCTATCATAGTGGGAACAGAATTATGGAAAGTAGGCATGCAGTAAGGGGTCAGTAGATCATAGGTAAGACTCTCACAATTGCTGCATAGATATGTTTGGAGTGATGGCTTCTGCATGTACTCTCATACTACTCCCAGCCATGCCACCTCTGTCCCATTAGAACTGAGTTAGTAGAGGTAGAGATAAGGGGTCCTGAATTCCCAAGGATCTCTGTTCTCTGCTGAGTTATGCAGAGAAAGCGCAAAGAGCTCACCTCACATCATGAGATTCCACCAAGGAAGACTCAAACCCTGCACACAGCAAATCTACCCAGAGTGTTCAGGACACAAGGGCCCATGGCGGATGTCTATGAATCTGACTTGTGGCCTATCTGTAGTCTGGAGAATAATGGTTCCAAAGTGTGGCTGAACGTTGAAACCGATCTTTTAACTTATTATTTATCACTTATTTATTTATTACTAAATTCACTTATAACAAACACCAACAATTTCTTAACTATTAATCCTATAAATTCCTACAACCCCTTTAACCTATCCACTAAACCTATTGATAATTATTACAACTACTTTCATAACCTTTTAGAATGATACAGTCTCTGGGGCAGGTCCTCAGTCGTCAGGAACACAGTCTTTGTCGTAGATTCTTTAACGCACTTAGCAGTCCTTTTTCTGGATCTCTCAGATGCAGGTTCGTCAGGGTAAGTTGGTTATTGCAGTCTCACCTTAAATAAGGCTTCATGCTTTCTTCTCTGTGGGAGACCCCAGCCGTCTGCAGGCCAACTTACTTCTTTTGAATCAGGAACTCAGCTGCTCTGCCTCAGTCCTTAAAGTCAGGCACAGTTTCCCCTAGGCCACTGATCGGACAGATCAAACCCCTCCAGGCAAAAGCTGAGCCACAGGGCCCAGTCCTTGGCCTTTTGGTGTCTTGCTCAGGCTTTCTTTGCTCACCGGCTTCTTTCTGCTTCAGGGAGAGAGCTGGCCATCAATGGCCAGCCCTTTTTTCAGCAGGACTCTTGGAGCTCTCTAGCATCAGGGGCCTCTTCTTTTTCTGGGCTCCATGCACTGTCCTTAAATAGGAGGAACTCTGTTTCAGCTTAATTTGGGCTCCGCCCACTTAGCAGCTGAAAACAGGGTCAGGCCAGATACTTTGTTTCTTCAAGTCTATTGAGTCTTTCCTGTTTTTCCTGACTTCAACCTTGTTTTTCAGTCTATTAAGTCTTTCCTGTTTTTGCTGACTTCATGCTGATAATGCTCTTCAGGCCCCGAATTAAGAGACAGTATCAGAAACTCCTATATATTTTCTAAATCTAATTTATCTAACCTCTACAAACGTCTACTGGTTTAGGAGTGTGGGCTGCTGAGGAGTGCTTAGCCAGAATGGCTAAGGATAGAAACCATGGATCCAGGCCAGAGTCTCTTCCCTTCACATGGCCCTCAGAGGAGTACTGATGTGTCATACACAGAGAAAAAATATTTATCAGTTATCTATTTAAAGTATACTGTATTCAAACCATAATTATCTTTGTATTTCATTTTGGTTACCAACAGAGATAAACTATTAGATTTTTCAGGGTTCTGGGTCTTTTTGTTCTTACTTGCAGAAGCCAGAAAGATCTTGACAATGGGATAAAATACCACAGCAGAGCTGAGACAGCTCTGGGACATTATTTCAGGCAGACACAAGGAGTTCATACTTTCAGAAAGGGAACTGGAGTTGAACTTTTGTCACATTGGATAGTATTATGCTGTCTGGACTGCACATACGTTCTTTCCTTTTCCAATATTTCAGTAGCTGAGAAAGGGAGGAAGAGAGAGAGAGGGGAGGTGTGGGGAGAATTGGGACCAGATTGATGAATGGCTCAAGCAGGTAGTGGTATTTGTTGCCGAATTCCATTTTCCCAGAACCTATATGATGAAAGAGAAAACTGACATCCATACAAATATAATAAATTAACATATGCAAAAAATTCATACACTTTAAGTTCTGACTGTAGAAGGAGGAGAAAGGAGGGACAGACTAAACTGGATGCTGGTCAGTTACCAACAATTTTTTAAGTTCAGTTCTTGTTTTGAACATACTGAGACCCTGAGTATATATTTCTCTGCTTAAGACATTCTTAATAATGTTTAGAAATGGGAATCCAGGCCAATAATTGGTTTAGTTTGGAAAGAGGATATAAATTTCTCTGATTAAGAGATTGACAAGAAGAGAAGAGAATGATGAACAGAGTCCAGGCACAGAGTTGGCGAGGAGTTCTGAGACCAAAGAACCCCAGAACCAGCAGCTTGGGGTTGTGCCTTAAAGAGTCCATGCTCTCCCAACTCTGCTTTTTTGGAAGGCTACAATTCTGTGAATCCTGTTACCTAACCCACATGCATACACACACACCTATACACACACCAGTGTATATATACACAAAATCTCCTTGTGGTAATCTTGCTTTCCTTCACGTATGCCCTTTGCCTTGGATGGCAGTCAGAACAGCCAGGATATGAAAACTCTATTCTGGATATCTACTACCTTACTGTCACCCATGCTCATTACAGGTAAGCGTGCTGTGGATCCACAAGTGACCCTCAACGCAGGGCCAGGACTATGGGAAAAGATGAAGGGGGAGAGAATATTCAGAGAACCCGTGTAACCAAGCCAGCAAGCAGCCATCTCTTCCTGACCAGAGCAGCCCTGTATTTTCTGTGTCTTTGGCCCAGCCTAGTTCCCCATCACACCTTTGGTGTCTTGCTGTGTTATTGTGTACAGAAGGGTGAGGAGAAGACCTACTGCCCAAGCCCGAGGCTCCCCATCAAAAGGCCCTAACTGATGAGAAAGAATTAGAAAAGGACATAGGCCCTTTCTGTTTCTTCTCATTGTCACTACTAGGTTTGGAACAGCAATAACTAGAAAATACGGAACTTTTAGAGATAACTCTGAAGCATAAATGTAAGATTACCCTAACGTGGCATTTCCCACTATTTGTAACAGTAGTGGTTGAAATGAATGAGACAGATGAAGAGAATAGTTCCATTGTTTTAAAAATATGGATAGCTTGATAGAATATTTTAAGGATGGTAAAGCTGCTTTCCCAGCAGAGCTCTGTACTGTCTGAACTTAAGAGCCTGCTGGGGGGAGAGAGAGATTTGCCTAACAATAATATCTACCTCCTTATCACATCCCTTAGCTTGGTGTGATGTATCTACCACTACTTTTTCGCCAGATGCCAGCTCCAGTAAATCTATTTATTCTGGAGGGAAAATAAAATGAATAACTGGGAGTTTGTAGTTTTTGCCACAAGAGCCAGAAAACAGAAGAGCAGACTCAAGAGGACTAATGGCATGTCAGGGCCCACTGAGGGGGGGGGGGTGCAGCTAAACTCGGTGTATAATGTCTGATACTCAACTTTAAGTAGCTGCCTATAGACCCTACCCATTACCCACAGACAGTTCCTTGGTGTAAATCTTCTGCGTTTGTGCTCATTTAAAGTAGATCTAAGGGTGATAGAACCATGCAAGGCAGATATACAGAGTGTAGAATTCACAAAGCAAAGTTTTAAATCAAGAGCCAGGAGGGCAAAACCTCAGTTTCCTGACAAACTTTAGTGTGAAGACAAGGTATGAGCTATGCCGGATGAAACGCTGTGGAATTCCAGCCCTTACAGTGACAGCATTAGGAGGAGGTGGGATGATGCAGCAGAGGACCTTAGATAATGAGGTTGGAGCCTCTGGGATGGGACTAGTGTACTAACTAAATACCATAGAGAGCTTCCCATCTTCTACCCTAGAGGTGTGGTTCTGTGAGAAGACAGCAGTCTAGACCCCACAAAGACCCTCACCAGAGCTAACCATGCTGGTTGGTAATGTGGTACTCAATTCCAGCCCAGAGAGCCGTGAGAAGGGGCATCTTCATGTGATGGTTTGAATAATGGCCCCCATAGAGTCATGTGTGTGAATGCTTGGCCCACAGGGAGTGGCCTTGTTGCAGTCGATGTGGTGTTGTTGGAGGAAGTGTGTCTCAGTTCACTTCCTGCTGCCTGGCAATCCAGATAGAACTCTCAGCTTCTCCGACACTATGTCTGCCTATGTGCCTCCATGTTTCTGCCATGACGATAATGGACTAAACCTCTGGAACTGTAAGCCAGCCTCAATTAAATGTTTTCCTCTATAAGAGTTGCCGTGGTCATGGTGTCTCTTCACGGCAATAGAAACCCTAAGTAAGACACTTCAGGTTATAAGCTTCAGAGTCAATGCAGGGACACTGGGGTCACATACCTGAATGTGGGGGCCATGACAAATTTGGCAACATTCAAAGATTTTTTTAGTTTGTGTCTCTCTCTCTCCCTTTCACTCTTTCTCTCTCTCTCTCTCTCTCTCTCTCTCTCTCTCTCTCTGTGTGTGTGTGTGTGTGTGTGTGTGTGTGTTTGGGTTTATTCAACTGTATGTGTACAAGTAGAGGCCATAGGTCAGCTTTGAGTATCTTCCTCATCAGTCTCCATCTTTCTTTCTTTCTTTTTTCCTTTGAGAATTTAATACCTGAGTATACTATATCTGCATCATGTCCACTCCTCTCTTCCCCACAACTCTTCCTATGTTCCCCACCTCTTCTTCAATTCAAGACCTTTTCTTCCATAATTATTATAGATAGATAGATATCCTGAGTCCAATTAGTGTTGCCTGTAAAATATGTGTATGTGTGTGTGTGTGTGTGTGTGTGTGTGTGTGTGTGATCCCTATTACTGTTGCTTACATGCACATACATTTAAGACTACCTACTTATTATTGGGAGTTCAGCAACATGGTCACCTGCACAAGACCTACAAAGATCACATCAATCCTTATGTCCACATGAATGGAGGAAATTTTCATTAGTCCTCACCTTTAGTTGCAGAGTTACAAGCAGTCAATGGCTGCTAAGGGAGGGAGAACTGGTTCTCTTCAGTGGCAAGCTCTTAACCCTAAGTAAAAGATTTTTGAATATGCAACTATAGAAATTAATTCAAATGTAAACACATAATGAACTCAAGGGGTTCCTGACAATTTTCACCCAAGTTGCATTGTTTGATTTCACTGCAGTCTTGGTTATGAACACACACAATTGCATACTTCATACTGCGTATGCCATCATTCCACAAAGCATCAAAATATACTTTTCTAACATCATGTGCAGTAAATTAAACTGTCAGCTGAGTCAAGAGGCAGCCTGCAGAATGGGAGGAAATCTCTGTCAAAGGATCGGTGTCTAATATATAAAGAACTCAAAAATCTAAATATGAAGACAAAAACATTTTTAAAATAGGCTGTGGAACTGAACAGAAAATTCTCAAAACAAGAAATGCAAATGGTAAATAATACTTTAAAAGCTGCACATGCTTGACTAGCAGGGAAATGTAGATTGTAACCACTTTAATATTTTACCTCACATCAATTAGAATAATGACCATCAGGAACACAAATAACAATTAATGCTAGTGTGGATGTGGGGAAAGGACAGTTTATGCACTGTTGGTGGCAATGTAAGTTGGAAGTCAGTCTGGAGGTCTCTTTAAAACACAGAAACAGGGCCAGGCATGGTGGCAAATGCCTTTAATCTCAGCACTCAGGAGGCAGAGGCAGGTGGATCTCTATGAGTTCAAGGCCAGCCTGGTCTACAACAGAATTTTCAACAATTTCTGAAGTGGCCTAAACATAGTACTGTTATTTTTTATTTATATCAAGCAGTATTCTCAATATTGATGATTATAAAATTAAAATATTGATTAATTCTGAAAGATATTGAAAATCAGCGGGGCGTGGTGGCACATGCCTTTAATCCCAGCACTTGGGAGGCAGAGGCAGGCGGGTCTCTGTGAGTTCAAGGCTAGCCTAGTCTACAAATGAGTTCAGGACAGCCAGGGCTACACAGAGAAACCCTGTCTCGAAAAACAAAAAACAAAAACAAAAAAAAAGGAAAGAAAATCTATGTGTCCTACAGTATCAACTATTTAGCCAACATTTAATTCCTTATGGAAAATTTTTAAAACTACACCTCCCTTTTTGGTATGTAAATTTGCTTTTGTCTTTAATAAATGGTGTAATAGACTCTTAGGCCTTGGCACACTGATGCCATGTTAAAGGCACCAAGGCACCTTTCTGACCTAAGAGCCCAGCACATAGACCCCAACACCTGTCAAATGAGAACAAAGACCTAACCCATCATAGTTCATAGTTCTTCTGAAATGTACTAGCCATGTCTTTTTGGCTTCTGTATTTCCACTTATTGCTAACTGTTCTTGCTAATTGAAGTGTGTCAAACCAGGATGTGATTTTCATACATAAAAAGCCAAGAATAGCAAGGCTCAGGGTGGCATGATTTGGGTGAGTTCCTTGTGCAGTGGCCAGTTAATTAGAGTAAAGAATTTCCGTTTGGCTTTAAGAGTGTAAATGTGTTCTCTGACAGAGTTACCTCACAACAAAGATAAAATGATATAAATACCAAAGAACTTTTTAAAAATATATGCAATTTATGATCATATCACTAAACATTTGGTTTGCATACCTGTTTTATATACCTACCTGTCTTACATCATGAGAAAAGAGACTGAAGGTGGAAAATCTTAGGAAGCTATGGCCTATGATATTTGGTTATAGCAGCCGAAATTGACTATAATAGCAGTATAAACCAAAATAAAACTTTACAAAATAATTCTTTAAATTCTAATTTCTCTAAATTCTAAAATCTAAAGCAAAGTGAAGGAAAAAAATCACATCAACTTAGTGATAAAACAAGACAGAGAAGTTATTCCAAGATGTTTTAAAATACAAAAGGTTTAAGTAGAACAAAGCTCAAGGAATAAAAAACAATAAAAATATTATGAGTAGTATTTACCCAATTATATTGTGAAGTACTTTGCTTGGTTTTACCATGTTGATATTTGTGCATTTGGTTTTTCACTTTTTAAAAAAATTTTATACAATATATTTTGGCCATGTTCTTTCCCCTCCCCCTTGCCTTCCCCAGATTCTCCCCCACCTCTCTACCCATTCAACTTCATTATTCCCCACCCATCTCCAAAAGGGACCAAAAATCAAAAGAAACAAAACATTAAAACAAAATAACACCCATATGAAACAAAAGCACACAAAAAGTAGAGTCACTGTCTTTTTTTTTTGAGCCCTACAATTTTAATATTAAAGAAATATTACAGGTACAACATCAATGAGATTCAGTAGAAACCCCATAATCCTGAGCTGTAATTTCCAGCCTCAGTGTGAACTCATGAATTTTATCTTTGGGAGTACTTTGAATTTTATCCTGGCTCTATGTGTTGAAAAGTTTAGAACAGGCTATCTCAGTAGCACTGAGAAACACTGAGGTCCAGATTGTGGTCTCTAAATATTTTTTCCCAAAGGACTTTCCTTTAAAAAATGACATATTTGAGTTCTGAAAGAGGAGAGATAAATGATGAGCATGAAACACCATAGCAAAAAATTAAGGTGGTAACTAAGGACCAATAGAGGGCTACCTTTCTTTCAAATGGACTGAGAATCCAGGTTGAAAGGCCTCCCATTATCCAAAGATGAGGCAATTGGTCACCAATAAGGATACATTTTAATGAACTAATACCATTATAATGTGTTTCAATGCACAAACTCATACCTAAATTAATGAAATAATACCAGAAAAAAACTAAAATCAGTTTAGTACTAATTACTAATGGGGAATTAGGGAAATAGTTCATTATTCTGAACACTGATAAACGTGGGGAAAGTAATCAAGTACTTATCTTTCTGTTCTAAAAGAGCTGCATTTCAAAATAACCAAATTGATGGCAAGAGTATTGTTTCTGTATATGATTATATAAAATATTAAGTGAAGACAAAATGATGCAATGAGAAAGTAAGGATTTAGTAACCACAGATGAACCAGTGGATCGAGGCAGTGTGACGTCACAGAGAGACCCCTGGACATTATAACTCCCCCGGTGAGAATACAGGACTCCACCATGTAGCAGTTGCTAAAAACATAAAGAAATAAAATCTGATTTAATCAAGCCCCTAGCTCTAACTATCAATTTAAAGGAACAGAGGAACTCATTAAATGACACCATGGGATCCAATTAGCAAAGCCCAGACAGTGTTTAAGAAAAACAACTCTGTTTCCTCAATGACTACATTATAAAGAGGGGAAAAAGTAGAAAGAGTGAAAGATGCAAGAGGACCTTTAGGTTAAGAGACTTAAGAGTGATATCAACAACTGCAATGTGAAGGCAACTGAAATCACACTATGAAACATACAAACAGTAAGATGAGCCAGAATCCAAATACTGACAATTTTGATACTATTATAGAGGGTTAGCTGTTCTAACAGTGAATAATGAATGATGCAGTGGTTATACTTTTAACTAAAAAAAGAAAAGAACCTCTAACTTTCAAAAAGACAGTGGGAAATACTTACAGGTAAATTGGTGTCCTGGCGGGAATTTGCTTCAAAGCAATGGAGATCCTGACTAGTAACTGGGCATGTATCCAGTAGATCAGCTGTGAACTCATACTTGTTGATATGGCTGTAGGACTTTTTGAGATTCATCATTTTTCTCTCTTTATATATGCTTGACATTGTCCCATAATAAATTTTAATTAGGTAAAAAGAAATAGGCAAGATGCTGCATTTACATTAGGCATAAAAGAAATGCTTGCACCATTGTCATTAACCCCCCCTCCCCGTCCCCACAAACTTGTAAGATTTGAGAGTTCTAGGAAGCCTTAAGAGTTCCACTCTTACCATCTTCCCACACAGGTTGTACAGTGGCTGTATCTTTTCTCCTTTCTTAAGTGTTTTTGTTCCATCTTTTATATGGTTCTGTTCAGACAGAGGTCTTCTAGGCCCCCCAGATCTCACTGGAGAACCTTAATCTGGTACTAACACGAGTTAACTTTGTACTATGTAAAGACTTGGCCACTAAGTAGTAAAAACAGTGTTCCATACATGGGTTAAGAGGTCCCTGATTACAACCCTAATCTTATCTGGAGTCTTTATTCTAGTCAAATGCTTTTTTTCCTCTGCCCTTGGTCAGACTGAACTGTGGGTCTTTATAAACCTATACTCATCTTCAAAAGTTTAAAGACATAATTATTGTATGTTCTAGCAGTTCTACCCAAAATAATAATGAACAGGGTCTCTTGGAGGTATTTGCACACATATTTTAACATTGGTACTTTCACAATATCTGAAATATGGAGGCAATCTAAGCATCCATTAATAAATGAATGGGTATGTAGACTGTGATATATTCACATAAGGGAATATTATGCAATCTTTAAAATAAAAGGAAATTCTTCAATAAGCTGCAGCACGAACAAACGTAAAGCACATTGTGCTAAGTGAAATAAGCTGCCGATAAAAAGACAGACATCACATAATTCCATTCATACAGACGCTGTAGAGTAAGATTCCAATGACAGACAATCGGTTATTGGTTTAAAGGGACTTGGGGAAGAAAGTCTAGAGAGTTGTTTAATGGACAGAGCTTTGGTTTTACATTTTTGAAACAGAGTCTCATGTAGCTCAGGTTGGCCTCAACTCAAACTCACTCTGTAGCTGTGAACTCCTGATCCTCCTGCCTCAGCCTCCCAAGTGCTGGGACTACAGGCATGGCAACTATACTTGGTAGTGGGAATTATATCGTCTAGTTTTGGGGTATGTTGGAAGAGAGAGAGAGAGAGAGAGAGAGAGAGAGAGATTGCCAAGTAACTGATTAATTATTGCTACTGCTTGTTATTTTCAGACAGATTGAGACCATATCATGGCCAAAATAGAACCTAGTACACTTGTCCAAAATTCACACAAGTACTTTAGGGAAAACTGAATAGATGTTACCAGATAGACCCAGTACAGCAACTGACTCTGAAGAACCCACCAAGGTGATGTGAAGGAAAAGGCCAGTTGTCCCTTGAAAAGAAGTGAAGGGAGGGAGAACTACAGACAGCACATTTCTTGCTAGTTTCTAGGGGTCTCAATGATTCTTTCTCCTAAACTAGACGAATCATAAGAAGCTACAGCCTGCATCCAAAATGCACTTCCTGTACAGTGTTTGCTTAGCCAATGTTTTGGAGCTGGTAAGAACATTTCACTTACAGATTTACATGAAAGTCCTTGGCAAATAGCCGTAGGGAAAGAGTCTGGACAGCAACAATTCGATTGCTGGGTTTGATGAGTTCAGTTTGAGTCAAGGAGTATGTTCATATCTTTACAAACATTGGCCAATGGGATACACAAAGGGCTAATATTCTTAACATGGCTTATGCTCGTAAAATTGATGTCTTTGTTGATGCTGTGGGGGATGCCTGGGTTATCACAAATCGTAACCCAGAGCACAGTCCAAGCAAATTGTGTGTGAAACTTAGTCAATACCACATTGAGTACCAGTATATAAATGTGGTGAAAATAAAGATATAAAAACATCACTTTGCTATTTCCTAGCTTAGCCAAACCATACATACAATATTGTATACAAATTCTGAGACCTTAATGAGCTTTCATATGTTCTAAGGAATGAAAAAAAAACTTTTTTTGGAAATCATCATGGATGAAGTCTTGTTCAAAAACTAAATAAAAGAAAGATATATAGAGGCAAATCTTATCCTCAAATGTTCCACCAGTCAGGAATTATTGTATGTGGTACCAGAGGACAGAGCTAGAATGATTGAATAGTTGAGGTTACACATGAACAGACCTCAAATTGCAACCAAGCATGTATTCTAATGTTTGGATCTGCCACCAAATACTGGTGGGGTTCCTGATGCTAAATGTAAGCAGGCAAAATCTACATGACCAAATTCAGCACTGTTATATGGAGGGTTTATGCCTTGTCTAGAGTTGCTTTGGTGATCACTGTTATGGTCTGGATGTTTTGTCTTCCAATATTCATATTTTTCAAACTTAAAAGCAAAAGAGACAACATGAAGAGGTGTGACATATTAGGAAGTAGTTGGGACGTATGGCCAGAGCTCTCTGGTATGGGATTGGTGGCCTCATTGAAAGGGCCCCAGAGATCTGCCACCCTCTCTCCACTAAATGAGGCCACAGCAAGACATGTCATCTACAGGCCACGAGACTGGCTCCCTGCCAGCACCACCTTCCCCTTGGAAGTCCCAAACCAAAACCATGAGAAAGACATTTCTGTTGTTTATAAGTCACCCAGCCCATGATGTGTGTTATAGTAGTGCAAACAGCCCAAAATATTCATCAGACTCAACATTCTATGCATCCCTGAAAACTGCAGTTCTTGAGTGGCATGTGGTATGACAGTGCTCTTGGTTTGGGAGAGATGTACGTATACATACACTTGGGTTTCTTTCCTAAGCCTGTGAACCTGGTAAACAACAAAACAATTGTTAACATCTCCAAGGTTGGTTTCCATTTGTTAACAGGGGTCATAATAAGAAGTGCCTCCCATCACTTCTAAAAATTCAGCTAAGTTATCTGTCACTGGGCATATTAATAACTTCCCCAGGAAAGACAAAGCAGGGCTTTTCACCAGCTTGACAACACTGGGCCATTCCTAGAGGGATCCAGTGATGAATTAGATGCTGTGGTTTTGTTTTCCTTTTGATTTGTTTTTTTTTTTTTAAACTGTGAAAACTTAAAGCAGGCTCCAATTCTTTCAATAAAGAATAATCCCTAAGGGGAAATATTACAGTTTTTTTGTAGTGTTGGGAAGTCCTGTCTGTATATTTTGAATCAGAATCCTACTTTATGGACAGACCAGCCTCAGAATTCCCAATACTTTCCCCATCAGGCATTGAGATATCTGTCTTCTTGGGCCCACAGCCTGCCTTGGATGAAAACCACTGCCAAGGAATTTTGGACTAGAAGAGGGGCAAACCATCCTTCACAGTTCTCAGACTTCACAGAAGGAAAAGCACAGACTAGACTTTCCCTAAGACACCAGAAGAAATGGAGGGTGTGAGAGGCTCATAATGAGGGCTCTGTGTACAGATACAGTTCAATGGGAACATGGTGAAGGTCTCCAGGATGGAGAGGGGACCAAAAGGAAACATTCCATGGCTGAGAAAGCAGAAGTAAGGAGAGAGGTGGAGTTCTAGCCACATCACTAAACTACCCTCAGTCGCTCTCAGACTCAGCCTTCTCCTTTGTCCAAGAATAAGAAATTTGTTGTCTCTTCTTCACATCAGTTCCCACTGGTGGGTAAGGAAAATGCAGGACTCCTAATTGAGAGAAAACATCCCCACAAGGCTTGTGAACAAATGAATGTGTGCTCCAACATACTGATGCATCTTTGAACTCTGATTTTACTTCTCAGGAGCCCAATTTCATTACAGGCAAGTGCTCTGTGCTGCAGAGAATGGCAGAGAGGAAAATAATGAAATTATACCCTCTTTGTTTGGGCTTCAATGGCATCACAAAGCGCAGAAACTTTCCATGATATCACCTCCTCTTAATGTGAATATTTACTGCCTGCATCCCTTGAGTAATATCTTCTTTCTTTCACACTCTGTTCAATTTCAGGTTTCAATTTCAGTAATTTTATTGACATGACAACATACACAAATGCCCCTGGAGTTAATCCAGCAAAGCTCCATGTCTGCGGCCCATTTTATATCCTTTCCGTCTTTTCTATTATCCTCCATCTCTCATTTGGTGATAGGCTGTCAGGGGATAGAAGGGTTATCTGACTGGTCTTATTTTCCTTAGAAATTATGGAGAATTTCCCCACACATCTGAGATGGCAGTCTATTGCACTTTAAGGCAGCCTGATAAAAGAACGAGATGTGTTTCGTTCATGCCTTATACACAGGAGGCTTCTCGCCCATCTCTCTAGCTCCCCTGATATGGGTCTCTGTCTCACGTAAGTTTCACATCATCTTGTGCCTGTTGTTGTCTTTGTCTTGGTATTTTGGTGGCTAGAGTTGCAGTGTTTTAAACTATTAAAAGTTTGAAGGGTGTTTCTTCATCTTCAAGCACAAATTACTATCAGCTGAGTGTCTTAATTTAAAGAGCAAAACTGTATTGTCTCCTGGTCTTGAAGATCAGAAAACCCAAACCAAGGTATTGCCAAGACTTTTGCTAAAAGCCCCAGAGAAAACCCTTGTTTAACTTTTCCTGGTGGAGATTCATCCTGGGTGTCCCTTGCCTTGTGGGTGTATATCATTCTAAACTTGCTCTAGTGATTTCCTCCCTATGTCTGAATCTAAATTTCTTTCTTTAAATAAAGACTACTCATTGACTCAAGGCTGACTCTAATTAAGCTTGGCTTTCTCTGGACTTGATCACATCTGTAAAGACTATTTTCAAATAAGGTCATAATAATGTGTGCTGGGCTTTGAGTTTAAATACAACCTTTAGCACAATGGTTCTCAACCTTCCTAATGCTGCAACCGTTTAATACAGTTCCTTATGTTGAGGTGACCCCCAACTATAAAATTATTTTGTTGCTACTTCATAACTGTAATTTTGCTATTGTTATGAATTGAAATGGAAATATCTGATACGCAGGGCATCTGATATGCAACCCCGCAAAGGAGTCACGACCCATCTGTTGAGAACTACTACTTAGCAGAACACAGTTCAACCCACAAGGGACTATTTGGTAGAAATGTGGCAATACATTAATTTGACCTTTGGGTACTTGTTGTTAAAATGTCGGAGTGGCATGATCACACACAGTAGTTTGCAGCCTGAAATTTAGAACCTTCTTAAAAGATGCTATGTCTGGAAGTGAACAACCTCCTAAACAGAAAGAGATCTGACTTTCCCATCTGTATTTCGTGTCAGCATCTAAACACATAGAAGCTGAGACAATATAACACAGGTATTGATGAGGTACTGAGAGACATGCAACTCACTTCGGTCCACCTCTCCTCCCTCGTACAATGCAAGTACCAGGGAAATACAAGGCAATCAGAAGTTAGCAGAAAGAAGACATGCCATAGCATTACAGTGCCCACCCTCCTTCCACTCTTTTCAGCAGCAGGGCCGGTCTTGAGATGTTTTCTGATTGCACAGTGCATAGCACAGTAACCTCCATGTCAGTAGTTCTGAGGGCTCAGAAAGAGACATATTATTCATCATGAGAGCCAAGGGAAAGGTGCAGCTAATGAGCATCTCTGTGGGTGCTCACATCCCTAGAAACAGCATCTATCCCAGTTGGATGGCTTGATCATAAGAGGTCACTTTAGTGCCACCTTAGTCACAGTAGCAAAGGCCCCCTGGCCCAGGTACATTCCTCATTTATGTCCAGATGTCCTTCCCACCTCCAACCTCTCTCCCTCTTTCTCTCTAGTCCCTCCATCTCTGGCCTTTTGCAGACCTTTGTAATTTCTCATCTGGACTGTTGGAGAAGTCTTCCACTTAATGGCTTGTCATGGGTCTTGCTCCTTCCGATCCAGTTTGCACACAGCTGTGAGTTCTATCTAAAGTACAAGCTTCCCAGTATCCAGAGCCTGACATAGCTCCTCATCCCCTGAAGCTGTTATGATAGCTTCTGAATGTATCCAAAATTTCCTGGACAGATTGTTAAAACTAAGATGTCTATCTACAACTCAGGATTCATTGTTCATTTGCTGGGGTTCAGACTGAACATTCGTAGTTCTAACAAGCTCTTCGATGTGATGTCACCAGTCCAGGGACACTTTGGAAACTGCTGGCCTGTTCTCAGATAATTCATGGCAACCATGGACTGACTCTGGCTGTTTCCCCGGCTTCTTTCCTTTCACTCCACTCACTGATGTTTGAACTCCAGCAATGTGATGTACTTGCGTTTCCCAGTAGACATAATGTTTTTTCCTGGAACTGTCATACCCCATTCTTGCAATTTGCCCACAGGATGCATTTTGAGAGCCTTGCTCAAGCATCGCTCCCCTGCTGATATCTTTAGTGAGGTCTCCATTTGCATTCCTGCATCAGATGCTTTCTGCAAGACTCCAATGCTTTCCCATTTTCATGCACCCCTCAGTCCCTTCTCAACTACACTACAGGGTCTTTTAATTTTATTTCATTTTTGGAAAGACTGTAGGACCTCATGTCTACTGAGTCAGCTCTCTACCACTAAGCTATAGCCGCAATGCTTAGACTAAAAGCTTCTGATGTGCTGGAGTCCTTCCCTTTGGGTTATTTCTCCCGAAATCCAAAAGATGTTCTACCACTGTTTGTACTTCTTCACTCAACTAGGAAAACTAGTTTAAGACTTCTGCACAGTGAAGAATCTATATTGTCCTTTTGTGTCCTTATAAACCCTTACTTTCCTCTCTGTAGAGAACTCAGAAAACTCTATCATTATCCAATCTCGGATGAGGAAACGCATATCAGAATCTGTCTATGTTTGGACTTTTCCTTTGCAGTACTCAAATCAGAGAAGAATAAAAGGAAATTAAAGTGGGGGTGGTGCATATGTGTGTGCTCATGTGCACAAGCCTGTGGATATTAAGTAATAAGCAGACATAAACAAACAAAATAAGCCACCATGGAACTGAAAAGTACGAGGAGAGTGAGAGAGAGCACAGGTTGGCTAAATATCAACTGAAACCAGAGGTCTGCTATAGAAAGGGCCTCTACAGATTATAGTGAGTCCTTACTGTCTATAACATGTCAGAGGAAACTAGCCAGAGTTGCCCCTCCCAGAAGACTGTACAAATAAGGAGGTGGAGACATTGAGAAGCTTTCTCCATGGCATGCAAGTCAATCAAACAAAAGAAGGGAAAACCAGAGTAAGGAAGAGCTTGACTTCTGTGTATGTTTATATAATTGGCGACTACCCAGGCCTATAGATCTAACCTATCACTTCTCCTGCTGATCCTGGTAAATTTGATATGGGTAATTTTCATGGATATTGCTTTGGCTTTCTGTCAGTCATTCCATCGAATGCCTATTGCTTGGGAAGCTTTCTTTGTCCTAATCCCTAGGGCCTGACTACAAGTAAAGGAGAATATAGAAGTGGCAGCTACATTGTTCTAGTTTGGAAAAATAGAAGCCTGTGTCATATTAGTACAGTATTGAGACCGAGATAACTATGTGCTTATCAGCCTAGCTTTGTCAAAGGCATACTTCAACTGCCAACAATACATAACTCTCCCTTGCCTGAGTGAGACTAAGCTGGTAGTTCAATAGCCATTTTAGATTCTGTCATAACTAGAAATCAGAGAAACATGAACTAGCAGAAATTGGGTGACACTCTTTTAATGGTCTTGGGAATATGGAAGTGATGATGGAAAAGCTATGAGGAAGCCAAGACTGAAGATGAGCAGAGCTGTTGTGCTAAGCATCTTCCAGGCTTAAAGACCATGATGGTGCATCAGCCCCCTGGTGCCAGCTCTAACCAGTACAGACCCCATAACTAACATTTCCCCCAAATCTGGGTTTTTCCCTTTTAAAGGGAAATGAACCTAGCAATGGTCAGGTCACTATACAAAACGTCTACAGAATACTCACCACATGTACATGACATTACACTATTAATTTTTGATTGGATGTAATTTTCTATTGAAAGTACAGAGTCTGAAACCATGTGCTAACTGAGTGAGAGGCTTTGGTTTTCCATTTCAGCCACCAAAATGAGCCTGTTTCCTTTTTCTACACTCTGAACAAATACTCAGATCAACTGTCATTCCACTGTGGCACAAACATGCCCTGATATTTTTAGTCATTTCCACAGACCCTTGTAGATCAATGTACCCCAGTTTCCATTTTGTCCTTCCTGCCTATTATAATAGTGATACCTTCTTGCCTCAGACTGCTAACTGCTATAACCTGTCCTTATGCTAGAATCTCATTGACATCAGAGATCCCAGGATCATTGGCACTACTTCCCTTAATTTGCCCCATCCTTCGAAGGTAGCCCCACCACATTTCATAAAAGACACCCATGTCTCTCTCACCTGTGTTGTCTTTATGGAGTAAATGAAAAGGTACATGAGCTTCCTGACTCAGTCCTTCCATAGTGTGCTGCAAACTCTTGGCTTCTCTATCTCAGTACTGCAGGCCAATGATTCCTAGGAAACTTTGCAGGGTTTCAAAGTAGTTATCTAGGAGGCTCACTAAAACACAAACTTCTGGAATCCACTCTGGAACTTCAAATTCAACAGAGGATTAATATCTTCCCAGGTGACTCCGTGACCACACTTTAAAAATCACCACACACTATAGTCTGTCTTTACACACAAGCTGCAAAAGGTCATCACTACACACTGTTAAACCAATGTCAAATGCAAGCTCCCATGTCAAACAGCAAATCCAAATTCATGTGTGCTTTCACCAACATCGAATTCTCTCCCGTGGAGTATTACATTCTCCTCTGGTGCAACACCTACAAGAATCGTTCACACATGAGGTCTGGTCTCTACAAACCCTTCATGCTGTAAGCTGTTTTCCCAATAGCAGGGCTGGCCTTCTATCCTCGGGTCATGTTGACATCTGGCCATTGTTACTGGCCTAAATTAATGAGGGAGAAGTGAGGGACTATCTTACGGAAACTTCTGGAGTGGCTACCTCAGGTGAGGTCATTCTATGCCCTCCAAGCAAGAAAAGGCTGCTATCTTCTGCTCCAACAATGGGATAAGGATCCTTTGCTCTTCTGGAAAGCCATAGGAGAGTGTGGCCTCAAGATCATCTGGCCCTTTTAGTCAATTGCCCTATCAGATGCTTTAGGGTTCCACTGGCTTCCTGCTCAAGACAAGGCCATGGCATGAGAGATTCACCCAGCTACGTATTCTTCTCCCTTGCAGCTGAGGAACACCATTACAACTGGATGCTTTTCCCAGCAGATTGCTCTGTGGCTTCTGAAGTTAGCATCTCCTTGAAAGCTCTCAAAGACATTTCTGGTGTACACAGAATCTGTCAGTTGGCTGATTGCAGATGGTCATTTTTAAGGTTCTAAAGGAGGTTTATGTAAAGCCCATCCTCTCTTTATTTCCTAGAATTATCACTGTACCCATATTGTTAAAGAATTGTAGTCTTTACAGTTGTAGTCTTTACAAAAAAAAAAAAAAACAGCTATCACAAGTATCTTCTGTTCATATACCATCTGGGTATGTTCCACCATGCCCAGCCACAGGTTATATTACAACAGCCATTGGAGTTTATGAGTGCTCAGGTAGGGCAAGAAACAAAAATATACGGAGGTGGTAGATACGAGAAAATTCATACAGAGAGCATGACAAACTAAAGCCCCACTTACTTTCTATTAGCCGAGAAGGGAAGGGGAGAATGGCATTTATATAAAAAAAAATTAATATATTCACAATATGTCACGTGGTACTAAGTGTTATACATTGGCCAGGGAGAAAGAAAGGAGGAGGGAGATTTTAAAATGCAATCTTCTCATGAATTATGTTCAAGGAACGTTAGCCCTCTGACACCACTAAAAAGTATACAGCATTAAGAATCTTGGGTCTGACCCATCCAGAGGAGTAGGATAGGTGTGTGTGGGGTGGGGGAGAGGGTGGGAGGGGAGGGCCAGGAGGGGTGGAGAGAGGGGACTGTGATGGAGATGTAACTTGAAGTAATAAATAAACAAAACAAAACAAAAAGAATCTTGGGTCACCACTGATAAGGTGTGTGGTTTTAAGTAAATCACATAACCTTGAGGGTGCAGTTTTTCTGATGAGCTGTGGTCATCACAGGCACTTTAAACATTTCTAATCACATAGTTGTCACTGTCCTCTTATGTAAAACCATTTAAAACCATCATTTCATATATTTTTTTTATGCTATGTTGTTTCAGACAGCTAAATCTACTTTACTTTATCTTGGCCCCTTCTGATTCTTCTAAATTGTTAGCAATAATACATTTAAGCTCCTCTGCCAGTTCCAGGACTCAGGTAAGGATTCAATAACGGTGTTAGTAATGGTGGTAGTGGCAGTAGGGGTAAAGGGTGGTGCTGTTGGTGATGTTCTCATAAAATTATTACATACAGTTACCCTATTCTGAATCCTGGAGGTGCATGAGTCCATTTCAGGAGGAAAAATGAACAAACAGACAAAAAGATTTTTGTCCTGAAAATATATTCCACTACCTCTGCTTGGTTCCATGGAATCTGAAGAGTGTAGGGATACCCATCTGCTCTCTTGATTGGATTTGAAGCCTACTCCACTTGAGAGAATACATGCCCGGTACTACAAACATGGTGAAAACCATGACTAGGGAAGCTGTAGACCCCAGGGGAAAACAGATTCATGGGGGTTTTGTTGTTGTTGTTGTTGTTGTGGGTTTTGCTTATTTTTGATTTTTGTTGTAGTTTTGTTTTATTGGGGTTTTTTTTGGGGGGGTCTGGTTTTTTTGCTCACTGGCCATCCTGTCAAATTCCTTTTAAATGTTTATGTCTGTATCTATAGGTCTGTGCTGCCCTCAAGCTTGATCACAGAAGCTTCTTAGTGTAGAGGGTAATGGTTAATACAGAGACTCGTAGTTGCTTGAGGTGCTGACTATAAGCAACTTTGAGTGCTCACCTATACATGGGATTTATATCACTGCCCTCCCCCAAGACTCAGGGAGCATAACGAAAGAGTGGATTAAAATAGTTGAAGAGCCAGAATATGAAGCTGAGTGCTGTGAGAAGACAGTCTCTGGACATGGCATGGCCTTTACATACGTGAACAGACAGCAATGGTTGTCACCTGCACAGGGCTAAGCTAGTCAAAACTCCAGCATGAAGCAGTGAAGAATTCCTGATGTCCTTCATCTAGCTGATGATGGTGGATGGCTGCTTAAGGTAGGGTCACTTTTCTTTGGGGTGGGCAGTTATTGGTAGATTGCCCAGGCCCGCTGACACCCTCACACACATGCATATCTGGGCAGCACTCATCATATTTAGTGGGTTTTTTTATTTAAGCATGGAGTTGGGAGGGAGATAGGAGATATTTTGGGGATGGGGGAAGCTAGAGGTAAAGAATGAAATATGGACGTGACTAGGATCCATTGTATATATGTATGAATTTTTCAAAAGAAAACTTTCAAAACTGTGCTGACAGGGACAAAGTGTCTGAGCACAGGTGTCCCCCCTCTTTACCTCGGTCCCTCCCTCAGAGCATTGCAGCAGCTGCTGCTTCTCCATCTCCTCTTTGCTAGGGTTGTATTGCCATCAACATCTCTGCTCAGCATTGTGGTCTCTGTCACTGCCCTGGAAGGTACCATCATCTCTGCTTCTGCTCCTCTAGACCTGGAGATGTCAGCTGCATCAGGTAGAATCTCCCTTCCCCACTTCCTCAGAAAGTACCACTGGTATATATCAGAGTCTAGATTATGCCAAAATGCTAGTGTGGCCAGCTGTGAATGATAGGGCTATTCTCCACCCAACACCTGCCTCAGAGGAAGTGAACTGCTTATGCTCCAGTGTCTGCCAAACTGTTTAAGGCACTGGCTCTTTCAGGTTTACTTTTGGCCTCCTAATGTTCACAGAGTAAGAACTCGCATTGTCTCTGTTCTGTTCATGGCTGCATCTACACACCACACTGTGACTGCTACATATTAATGTCTCAGTAAACGTGTTTTGGATGAATGGCTGAGTCCAATGAGTACTGGGCTAGAAGAAAACATGATGCCTGTCTGCCAACAAGCAGGGCTTTGTTCTGGACACATGGACTGTGCCTGGCTCCTTCTCCCACTGGGGTGTATTCACACAGGCTGTTCGTCGATCTCCATTAAGCACACTATCTGGCAGAAGAGCTCCTCCAATTTTCCAGTCATGCCAAAATATAGCTGGAATTTCGACTACACCATCAGGCAAGAGGCCAAGAAGTCATTGCTATCCTATTTCCCATCTTAAATAATGCACCACATTATCCAGCCAAGCTCAACAGGCCGTGTTAAACAATATGCAGCAGGTGATCACTGCACCATCCAGAGAACACAATGACCACCGAACAGAAAACCCCAAAGTGGCCCATAAAATTTAACATCCTATTTCTCTTTCTTCCAAGTCCATCCCTTGTTGATGTAGAGAACTCCAAATTCTAGTAAACTTAATTTTCTACCTCCGGTGGTCATAGGGACAATTCCAAAATGTATGCAAAAATATCTCTTTCACCACGTGCTCTCCTTTCCACTCTACTGTAGGCACTGTGGTCTTGGGATTTCTTCTTTTTTTTTTTTTTAGCACTTAAAGAAGAAATCCCAAAGGGCAGGCAGATTGTCCTTTGGAATTTCTTCTTTAAGTGCTGTAACCTGCTCCATCATGCCATGGAGATCAGGCAATACCTTCAGTCTTTTCACTCAGCACTTTGTATGTTCCATTTCCTCGAAATCCACAGAATTGCAGAGAAATGGCTCAGCAATCGAGCACTTGAGTCTTAGTTAGGTTTTTTTTATTGCTGTGATAAAACACTATGACCATAGACAACTTGTGGAGGAGTTTGTTTCGTCCTACAGCTTGTAGCCAATCAACCAAAGAAATGAGAACAGAAACTCAAAGCAGGCACCTGGAGGCAGGAACTGAAGTAGAAGCCATGGAGGAGTGATACTTACAGCTTGGCCTTTGTGGTTTGCTTAGACTGATTTCTAACAGCACTCAGGACCATGAGCCAAGGAGTGGCACTGCCCACAGCAAGTTGGACATTCCTACATCAATCATCTACCAAGAAAATGCATGATACGCTTGCCCACAGCTCAATCTGTGGGGGCATTGTCTCAATTAAGTTTCCCTATTCCCAAATGACTCTAGCTTGTGTGTCAAATTGTCATAAAACCAGCCAACACAACTTGTACCACAATCATCAGGACCAGAATTTAGATCCTAACACCCACATAATAAGCCAGACGTTCTTTCAAAATGCTTTTAGCCCCTCTGAGGGTGGGGATGGCAAGGGAGATTGCTGGGTCTTTCTGACTTCCAGACTAGTTGAGAAGATATCTGGGTTCAGAGAGAGATCCTGCCTCAGAGGAATATAGGAGGACACTGATGGGAGGGGACACCTGACACCTCTGGCCTCTGTGTGCAAGTCAGGCACGTGTGCCAGAAATCACACACACACACACACACACACACACACACACACGTGTATACACACACATGTATACACACACTCACACACACAGCCATATAAACAAACAAATGAATAAAACTTTTAAAAGGAGCCCAGAGGATCAAGAGAGCATGTAAATGTAGCATTTCACCAATTCTATCCCAAAATACTGTAAAAATAAAAGCAAATCCCATCATAAATATGTTATTGCCATAGCTTACAAGTTAATCCCCAACACCCATAGGCAATAATAGTTCCCAGGGAAGAGAAACAGTGTCTCCAGGAAACAATGCATCTTCTGCAATAGAGAACTGAATTGTTAACACAGGTCTCAGCACAGGACTAAGCCCTTGCTTATCACGGTCTTGGAAATTACCTACTGACTCTGAACGCAGTGGTCAGAAAACATCTGGGCAGTCCATTGCTGAGCTATATGCTCCCCGACTCTCTGGCCATGCAAAGGGTGGTTATGTCCCCAGAGGTATCTTCTCTTTGGGTGGATGATAAGAAGGATATCATTCTCATGGCCTTTGAGACCTTGAATTTCTTGGCATTTCGCTCCTACAGATGAATCTGCTCCTTGCAATGCAGGTTTCAGGGATACGCCACCCAAACACAGTGAAGAGGTCTAAACAGCCAGGAGCTTTTCCTGGTTGGAGTTGACCTGTCTACCGCATGACTACGGGCCTTCACCCTGTGAACTCATTCTCCTCGAGACCACAGTGAGCATCTAAAGCCACGCATGCAACATAGCTGAGTGACATGTTACTGAAAAACATTATCGTAAGTTCTGCTGCAGAGGTCTGCCACTGGTGGAGAGGAAGCTATCTCCCCTAGCTCAGCTGAAGCAGGCCAGTGCCTCTGTGTCTGCTGCAGTAATGCTCTCCTCTGGTAAGACTTCTAGTACAAGATGTAGAGGATTAGGCACTGAGAAATACAGAAAAAAAATCATGCTTCCGTGGTCATTTGGTGATTCCACTCGATCTCAGGCTTTGAGGCAGTTCAAAGAAAGGCCTGAAAGGTCACACAGTACTTGGAGAAAGCCATTTCCAATATCAACCACAGAAAGTGTATGTGCTAGTGGTTCAACATTGGATTTTAGAAAGCAAAATATTGGTGTTTGAGTCGGCACTACTGTTTCCTATCCATGGGACTTTTAGAAATAGAGGGCTAATATCTAAATTTACAAAGAGCTCAAGAAATTAAATGCCAAGAAACCAAACAATCCAATCAAAAAACGGGGAACAGAGCTAAACAGAGAATTCACAAAGGAGGAATCCCTAATGGCTGAGAGACACTTGAAGAAATGCTCAGCATCCTTAATCATCAGAGAAATGCAACTCAAGACAACTCTGAGATTCCATCTCACACCTGTCAGAATGGCTAAGATCAAAAGCTCAAATGACAGCACATGCTAGTGAGGTTGTGGAAAAGGGGGAACACTCCTCCATTGCTGGTAGGAGTGCAAGCTTGTGCAACCACTATGGAGGCCAGTCTGGCTATATCTTAGGAAACTTGGAATAGCTCTACTTCAAGACCCAGCCATACCACTTCTGGGTATACATCCAAATGACTCCTCACCGAATCACAAGGAAGTTTCCTCATCTATGTTCATAGCAGCCTTATTTGTAATAGCTAGAAACTGGAAACAACCCAGATGTCCCTCAACCGATGAATAGATTAAAAAATGTGGTACATCTACACAATGAAATACTACTCAGCCATCAGAAACAATGAAATCATGCAGCCAAATGTATGGAAGTAGAGAAGCTCATCCTGAGTGAGCTAACCCAGACTCAGAAGGATGCACATGGCATCTATTCGATTATAATCGGATCTTAGCCATATAGTACAGGATTACTATACTACAACCAATGCACCAAAGGGAACAGGAACATAGACTTTGTTTCCTATCAATGAGACATTTTGCCCTAGTGGTGCTGCCTTGTAGGCCCCCAGTGTATGATGAGGCTCTTGGACCTCATATGACTGCTGAACTGGGGTGGGGACTGTTATGTAGGGACACTCCACTCCAGAGGAGTGAGATTGAAGGGATAGGGAATAGAGGGTGGGAGGGTGGGAGAGTGGGACTGGTAGGGGTTGAAAGAGGACACTGTGATTGAGATAAATAAACATTGAAAAAGAAAGAAACTGATCGTTCATCTTTCCCAGGTTCTTTCCTCCTCTATAAAGTCCAGATGCTGGAACCTGTTAGACAAATCAGGAATTTCTCATTATGAATTACTTAGAGCATCATCTGTCATATCTGCTGCTTAATCGTATTTTTACTCAGCAAGTTGTTAAGCAGAACAAGGGCACAGATTGAAACATAGCTAGGTTCAGACTTCATGCATTCTTCATTGTAGCCAGAAAGACACATGTCCTCTTTTGAGCTCAATTTCTCACCTGTGCAAAGAGAAGAATTTCTTCAGAAATGCTGGAGGAATCAGTGAGCAAATGCCTAGCATGAGACATTCAGGGAACTAAGAACAGACCCACTGGCATGTCACTTGTCTGGTTCCCTAAGCTGTGTCTTTGGATCAAAACCCAATTTTACAGGCTGGTGTCTGTCTCTCTTTGCAGATCCGTGCCTCCTCACCAGCTCCTCCTCTAGGCTGAGTATCTCAGACTTTTTCCCCCCTTACTCTCTTTTTTTCTAAACTTTCTATCTTGTAATGGTTTTTAAGTTTTAGAGCTTCAGAAAAGTTGCAAAGACCCTGCAGAGAACCCCCACATATGTCACATCTAACTCCAAATATCACAGCCTGACATTAACACAATACATCTGTCACTAGTGAACCAGTGCTGACACCTGACCATAGACTAAAGTCCAGACTTCACTAAGATACAGCAAGTTTTCCTTTACTTTCATTTTGCCATTGATCCTGAATATTACCCAGGATACCACGCTCCATGTAGACACCATATCCCTTGAGACTCCTCTAGATGTGCGTTTCTTGGACTTCCTTTTTTTTGATAGCCTTAGCTTTAAAACTTGAGGCATCCTGGTCAAGTATTTTTCTAGAATATACCTTGGTTTAGGCTGTCTGATGTTTTTCTTGTGATCAGTTGGGTCTGTGGTATTTGCCTGTTTTGCTTTGTTTGAGCTGAGGGTGATCTTGATGGAGGTAGAGTCTGTGCTTGCCCCATCCACATTGTATCAAGAGTACAAGCTTTCCACTCTGGAGGAGTGGGTTGGAAGGGATGGGGGTAGAGGGTGGGAGGGGGGACTGGGAGGGTTGGAAAGAGGGCACTGTGATGGAGATGTAACCTGAAGTAATAAATAAACATTAAAAAAAAGAGTACAAGCTTTTGACCGACTTCTACTACCAATGTTAACATGGGTTGCCTGGCTGGGGTTATGTTTGTTGGCTTGTTGATCACCAGGTCATCCTTTTAGGCCTTTCCATTGTATATTGTTTGGAAGAAAATAATTATAACCATACTCAAGGAGTAGGGAGTTATGCTTCATCTCCTTAAAGGTAAGAGAGCTACATAAGTTATTTGGAGTTCTTACACATGGGAGACACATTTATTTCCACCACTTATGTAGTCACATATTTATATCAGCACTGACAGGTGTTTATTTTATGGATGCTGATACAATCCAGTGCCACTATTTCCTCGAATTACTCGTTCCTGCTTTAGCCATTGGGAGTTCCTGCAGCTGGCTCCCGGGGCCCTTTGACAAACCCTGCCATTGTGTAGTTTTGAACACTTCTCTAACTTCATGGCGTTATCTGACACTCCAGGATCATCCAGTATGTTCTCTTCCCCTACTCTACAACAAATCATTTCTCCAAGATCGCTGGTCCTTTCTATGAGAGAATATATCTGAGGCAAGGATCTGGTTTGGAGTACATGCATTGCAACTAGAATGTTAATGAATCTATACCTTCTCAGCTGACAGATGAGAAAATATATGTTCTGCTGACCCATTGATATATACATATCTACAAAGATTTTACATATATCCACCTGTATCTATATTAAGTGAAATATGAGTTCATAGATCAATGTCTCCTACTCTGTTAGCACTGTCAGGATTCTTTTAACTTCCCTTCCTTGGCTGTCTATAATCTTCGACATCATCTACGGAAATCCAGTTCCCAATGCCCACTTATTTAGTTCCCTGGTTGTAGTATACCTGCAAAATAGTTTCTGAATTGTTAATCTGTACTGTCACGGGAAACATTCATTACCAGCCACAGAGTGTTTGCATACAGTTCCTTTGTCTTTGGCCTATGGTCCAATCTCATTTCTAAAGTTCCTGAGATGAGCATCTTTACCCTTATCCCTTCAGCAAGGCTTTTTCATCTTGGTATGGTGGTACACACCTTTATACCCAGCCTCAGGAGGCAAGTAGAGGCATGTAGATCTCTGTGAGTTCTAGGCCATCCAGTCCTACACAGAGAGTTCCAGGACAGCCAGAACTACATAGAGACCCTGTCTAAAAATGAAAAATGTTCTTTAAAAAGGTTTTTTCATACATTTGTAATGTAATATGAGTGTATGTATGTATGTATACCTAGTCTACATTCAGTCCTAAAATCATCCTAAATGGTTGCTTACATGTGCATATGTTGTGTCACTCACTGGGCCATGAAGTTCCATGGATCTCGGCAAATATATGATGCATGAGGACACCATTGCATCATCACACAAAATAGCTTAATCACCTCAAAATAATCCCATGAGCTGCACCTGCTTCATTCCCTTCCCCTGACAACACAGAGTGTGTTCACTGATTGTATAGCTTTGCCTTTTCCAGAACATGAAAGAATTGGAACTGAACATATGTTTCCAACAGGCTTCTTCCACTTGACAATGTGCACTTAAGGGTCCCCCATGTCTTTCTGCAGCTTTACAGCTCATTCCTTTTTATCACTGAATGGTATTCCCTTGTGTGGAAGTATTGTAGGTTGTTGATTCTTTCAACTAAGAAAATCATTTTGGTTGCTTCCAATTTGGGACAATTAAGACTAAAAAACCACAGTGCATTTTTTTGTGTGAAATTTTTCTGTGGGTTACGCTTCAAGTTAATAGGATGAAAGCCCAGGTGTAGTTACTGAATGATATGGCAAGGCTGTTCAGTTTTGTTCAGAACTGCCAAGTTGTCTTGAATGTGACTGCACCACTTTACATGAATGATAATCCATGTTTCACATCCCCACCAAACATTACCTTCGGTGTTTTGGGGATATGCGGGGGCATCTTTTTGTTTTGTTTTTGTTTTTTAAATACCCTAGCAACAAATGATGTAAGCCTTTTCCAGTTTTTTTTCGCCATCTGTATCTCTTCTTCAGTGGGTATCTGTTCAGAAGTTCTGCCCCTCTTTAGTTTCTTTATTTTGTAAGAGCTGCTTTCTAAGAGTTATGCATAGAGTTTACATGGAGACTTTTATCAGACATGCCTTTTGTAAATATTTTCTTACAATTAATGGCTTTTAATGGTGTCTTTTACAGAAATGAACCTTTTAGTTTATTTCTTTGTGTGTGTATATGTGCAGGTGTTGAGGAGTGCACATATATACATGCGTGTAAAGGCCTGATGTCAGCCTCAGATACCATTCATTCCTCAAAAGCTGTTTGTGAGCACAACTTTATGAAGATGAAATGTCTGCATCTATGTTTACTTCTTAGGCGTCACTCTTTATTGAGTTGCTGGGTTTTTGTTTTGTTTCGGGGGTCCTATTTTCAGGCTCTATTCAGTCACCTCAGGCTATGTGTCTATTCACTTCTCCCACCCACACTGTAATGCAACTTTTTAGTGAATCTTGTAATCAGGTAATGAAACTCTCTGCTTTGGTTACACTTCTGTTGCTGTGATGGAATATCTGGACCAAAGCAACATATGAAGGAGAAGGTTTATTTGTGTTACAAATCCAGATTTCAGTCCATCCCTTCAGGGAAGTCACAGGGTCAGGAGCTTGAGATAGCTAGTCACACCACATCCATAGTCAAGAACAGAGAGGAACAAGCATACCCATGCTGCCTGCTTGATTTTTACTTTGCAACTTTCTCTGGCTCTTTTATAGTCAGGGGCGCAGCCTAGAGAATAGTTCTACTTATAGTGGGATGGGTTATCCTGTGTCAGTCAATATAAGACAATCCCCCATGGACCAAAATGACCTAGAAAATTCCTCTACTGAGATTCTCTCCCAGGTGATCCTAGATTGTGCCAAGTTGACATTTAAAATTAAGCACCATAGATCCCAACTTTAGTCTTCAATGGTTGGCTGTTCAGGGTCTTTGGCTTTTCCATCCAAATTTTAGGAACAGTTTCCTGATATCTACAGAATGCTCCACTGGGATATTGTTTGGAATTACATTGAATCTACAGACAATTTGGGAAGAACTGACATCTTAAGTGTGTTGTGTTTTAATCCAAAAACACAGCCTATCTCAGCCATTATTTAGATCATTTTTAATTTCTTATGTCACCATTGTATTGTTTTTTACATACAGACATGCATGCTGTGTTCTAGTCATAGCTTTGTACTGTTTTTGGAGGAGTACCTCAGAAATACTAACTCTTCTAGTTCATTTCTGCTTTTTCATTGGGGATATAATATGTAAAAATAAGACTTTAGAATTTTTACTAGTTGCCATTATCTTGTTGAAATCATTAGTTTCTATATCCTTTGGGATGTCTGTAACAATCATATTGAATGTTAATAGACTTCTTTGTCTTCTTACTGCCTATGTATCTGTTCTTATCTTTCTCCATCAGATAAGATTCACAGTGAGATAATACAAAGTAGAGTAAAACTCCCATCTCTTCCTTAAGGAATGATGCTAACAAGGATGTTCATACATTATTTTATCAAACTGATAATCTTCCCTCCATCACTAGGTTTCTGAAGCTTCTTACTATGTGAGGGTGTTGGATTATTTTCTATATCACTTGACATAATCATATGATTTTTCTTCCCCATCCTTTTGATATAGTTGATTATATTGATTAATTTCTGAATAATGACTGAGCCTTGAATTCTCATGTGAGAATAAACCTCATTTGATCATGGTATATGTAACTCCTTTTACACATTATTGGCTGATTTGATACACTGTTAAGAATTTTTGCACTTGTATTCCTGAGAAATGATCTATATTTTTACTTTCTTATACTCTCTTATCTAGTATTGGTACTAAGTAAATGTTTGCCTGACTAAATGAGATAAGAAATGTTACTTCCGTGGTTGCAGGCCCCCGATGGAGACCGCTATTGAGGAAGTCTGCCAGGCAGAATCAACTGGGTCACTCGTCCTCCTTGGTGCCACGGCAATCCAATGTCGCTGGGACCGTTCAGCTCTACACAATGCCCCGGCCGGAACCTCAGTGAAGCGTGCAAGATCAGCTTCTGCCTACAAACTCCTTAGGTCATCTAAAGAGCTGAGAACAGAAGGACTGAACATAAAAAGATTGTACTAACATTTTTAACCATTTTTTCCATTTGGGTTCGGGCCCCAAACAGGTCTACTACGACCCAAATCAACAGGAAGTCACTTTAAGAGAGCGACGTCCCATGCCCAGAGGGTGGGGAGGGTGTTTCTCTGCCCTTCTTTTTGGTTATTTGAAGGATAACTGAAAACTCTGATATTTAGGGGAAGAGATTACAAGCTGATAAATGGTCCTGTTTAATGGGTTTTGGAGGTTAGCCCCAGGGACTTCCTACTTTTCCTTTTCTGTATCCTTCTTACTCTCCTATGTAGGAGTGCATAGGATTGAGAAAAATGAGACATAGACATAGCACAGGAAGGTCCAAGAAGAAGGGGTAGATTATTGAATATGCCCTTATACCTTTGTATATTGATATAAAATTAGTAGTATATTTGGCTAAAGTGGTATTGACCATTGTTTATTGTGCAAAAATAAGATTGTATTGGATTACATCGGTATTGATCTTTGTATATTGATACAAAATTAAGATTATAGTTGGCCACAATGGTATTGACCCTTGTATATGGACGTAATATTAAGATTGTATTGGGCTACATAGGCATTGATCTTTGTATATTGATACATAATTAAGAGTATATTTAACCACAATTGAATAGATCTTTGTATATTGATACAAAATTAAAGGTAACGCTTCCTAATGGTATCATACCTAGAGATACTTAAAAATAAAATGTGAAGCTCTGGCCTCTTGATACCAACCGTCTAAAATGGTCTAGGATAGTTAAGTAAAACAAACTCCTAGTTATACAAACATGTCAATTTGTTAGCTACTATGACAGTCTATCACAGATATTCTCTAAACTACCCAGTAATCAAGTTGCTAAGAGACAAGCAACATTTGCTTATCTAAATACAAGAGATGGATAGGGCATCTTCAAAAACCCCAAGAGATCTGCAGAATATGGCATTCAAAGATGTTATCTTAAATTAAGATTTTCTTTATTTTTTTTGATATCGAGACATATCAGCTCCTGACAGCACCCCCATTGTACTCCAAGTAGAAGATAAGCATCGAAGAATCTCCAGTGTGAGATGGTTGAATTAGTGGCAAGCCTATCTCTTGGCATGAAAAAACCCCTTGCTCCAACTGCAGACAGACTGCTGTCCAAAAAGGACAAAACTTGGTAGCAGGGAAGTCTATAGCCTAACTCTGCCAAGACAGGGTAGGTAAGTCCTTCATAATCCCTGCTCTACAACAAATGTCTGTCAGAGAAACAGGACCCAAAGGCTGAAGACTGATGCAGGAATGTATGGAGAGAAAATGGGAACTGTCCAGGCAGTCACTGGTATGTCATTTCTTAGTTTCGGAAGCTGCAGGTCCTGCACTTCCTATATAAGCAGATATATTTATTCCTCTCAGGTCTCTGAGGTGGTTGAAGAATAGACAGCTAGAGTCTCAGAGTTAAATTTTGAGTTGTTTAGGAATCAAGAGGGTGTTATAGATCTAAGAAGATACTCTTAAAAGTGTGTTGCAAGTTAGTATGAATGTTGAGTCAGATATAGACCTTTAAACTCATGGAGATGGTTAGATAGTAGAATGTTAAAGTCAGGGGCCAAATATGTATAAACTGGACATTGGGAAGGTATACTGGGCCATTTAACTCTCATAAATGTGGCATATTTATATCTGTTGTTTTGTATAGTATTTACTGTTATAAGAGAAGGAACCATCTGTTGGACTGAAAGGGGAAACTTCTCGGGGGAAGAGGGTGGAAGGGCGGGATAGGAAGGGGGAATAGGGAGGGGTTTGTGACTGAGATGTAACTTGAAGAAAAAAAAATAAAGTAATTAAAAAAAAAGAAATGTTACTTCCAATTACATTTCTAGAAGCAATTGTGGAGAATTTGTATCACCCCTTTCTAAAATGTTAGGCAATATTTAGCAATAAAATTATCTATTTATTTTCACTTTTGTAAGTGTGGTGGTTTGAATAGTTTTGGCTACCATAGATTTATGTGTTTGAATGCTTGGCACTGTTGGGAAGTGTAGTCTTGTTGGAGTAGGCGCGGCCTTGGTGAAGGAAGTGGGTCACTGTGGGGTGAGCTTTGAGGTCTTCTATGCTCAAGTTCCACCCAGTGTGGAATTCCAGTCTCCTCCTGGCTGCTTTCAGCTCAAGATGTAGGACTCTCAGTTCCTCCAGGACCATATCTGCTTAGATGCTGCCATGCTTCCCACCATGACCATAATGGACTAAACCTCTGAAACTGTAAGCCAGCTGAAATTAAATGTTTTTCTTCATAAGAGTTGCCTTGGTCATTGTGTCTCTTCACAGCAATAAAATCCTAACTAAGACAGTAAGATCATTATGTATTGAGTCAATTTTCTTAATAGATGTAAGCGATGTAAGCCTATTAATATTATTTCTACATGTGTGTATTTGAACAACTTTGTCTTTGAAGCATGATATATGATAGTCTGAATGTGTGTCTCAAAATTAATATGTTGTAATTCAATCCCCAAGCATCAGTATTGGGAGATGGGAACTAGTGAGGATGGGGGGGAGTGTGCTTAGATTTTGAAGATCAAATCCTCACAATGCCAAACAGCTGTCCCTCTACTGATTTTTTTTTGGTATATGAGATCATAGAGTTCACCTTCTGAGCCCCTCTGCCTTCTGTCAGGTTAAAATGACCCTCAGCAGATGCTTCTTAGCTTCCATAACTGGGAGAAATCAAATTTCTTTTTTTATTTTTATTTTTTATTTCTTCAAGTTACATCTCAATCGCAGTCCCCTCCCTATTCCCCCTCCAGTCCCACCCTCCCACCCTCAACCCCCCATCCTCTTCCCTTTTTTTTTTCTTTTAAGTTTAAGGTATATCTTATTTCCCCCTACAGTTTCCCCTTTCAGTCCAACAAATGGCTCTTTCTCTTGTAATAATAAAGACAATACAGTACAACAGAGGTAATTAGGCCACAGTTATGAGGGTTATATGGCTTAACGTACATTCCTAATGACCAGTCCATATGTATTTGGTACCTGACTTTAACATTCTACTATCTAACCATCTCCATGAGTTGAAAGTTCTATATCTGACTCAACATTCATACTAATTGCAACACAATTTTAAAAGTATCTTCTTAGATCTATAACACTCTCTTGACTCCGAAACAACTCAAAATTTAATTATGAGACTCTATCAATCTGTTCTTCAATCACCTCAGAGACCTGAGAGGAATAAATATATCTGATTTTATAGGAAGTACAGGGTCTGCAGCTTCCCAAACTAAGAAATGACATACCAGTGGCTGCCTGGACTGTTCCCATTTTCTCTCCATACATTACAGCATCGCTCTTCAGTCGTTTGGCCCCACTTCTCTGACAGACATTGATTGTAGAGCAGGGGTTATGAAGGACTTACCTACCCTGTCTTGGCAGAGCTAGGCTGTCGACTTACCTGCTTCCGGGTTTTGTCCTTTTTGGACAGCATTCTGTCTACAGTTGGAGCAAGGGGCTTTTCCTACCAAGAGATAGGCTTGAGACTAATTCAATCATCCCCCACTGGAGACTCTTCGATGCTCATCTTCTACTTGGAGGAGAATAGGGGGTGCTGACAGGAGTTGATATGTCTTGATACAAAAAAATCTAAAGTTACGAAAACATCTTTGAATGCCATATTCTGCAGATCTCTTGAGGTATTTGAAGAGTCCCTATCTATCTCTTATATTAGGGTAAGCAGATGTTGCTTGTCTCTTAGCAGGTTTATTTCTGATTAGCTTAGCAAGTAACTATAATAGGCTGTCATAGTACCTAACAGAATGACCGGCTTGCATAAACATTAGTTTGCATTTCTTAATTATCCTAAACAGTTTATGACAGTTAGTAGTAAAAGGCCAAAACATCACATTTCATTTTTTTTCTTTACATCCTAACCCTTCCATCCCATTTCTCTGGGGTGGGGTGTCCTTATATAACAGTCCCTCATCTCAATTGAGAGGTCGTATGAGGGCCAAGAGCCTCTTCATTCATTGGGGATCTACGAAGCAGTACCATCAGTGAAAAGTGTCTCGTTGCCCGGGAGAGAGAACTACTAAACAAACAAATCAATAAGCATACAATAGATAAAAAAGACTAAAAAATAGAAAAAATATAACTAATATACAAAAAATAAATAAAAAATAAAAATTAAAATTGAGAAGTCTTTGTCCACGTTCCCTTTGGTGTGTTAGTTGTAGTATTGATACCTTCTACAATATAGCTAAAATCTTACTATAAGTGAATAGATGCCATATGTGTCCTTCTGAGTCTGGGTTAGTTCACTCAGGATGAGCTTTTCTAGTTCCATCCATTTGGCTGAAAATTGCATAATTTCATTGTTCCTGATAGATGAAAAATATTCCATTGTGTAGATGTACCACAGTTTTTTAACCCATTCTTCAGTTGAGGGACATCTGGGTTGTTTCCAGTTTCTACTATTACAAATAAGGCTGCTATAAACATAGATGAGGAAACTTCCTTATGTTTCCGTGAAGAGGCATTTGGGTGTATACCCAGAAGTGGTATGGCTGGGTCCTGAGGCAGAGCTATTACAAGTTTTCTAAGATATCGCCATACTGACCTCCATAGTGGTTGCACAAGCCTGCATTCCCACCAGCAATGGAGTAGGGTACCCCTTTCTCCACACCCTCGCTAGCATGTGCTGCCATTTGAGTTTTTGATCTTAGCCATTCTGACAGGTGTGAGATGGGATCTCAGAGTTGTCTTGAGTTGCATTTTTCTGATGATTAAGGATGTTGAGCATTTCTTCAAGTGTCTCTCAGCCATTAGGGATTCCTCCTTTGTGAATTCTCTATTTAGCTCTGTCCCCCATTTTTCGATTGGATTATTTGGTTTCTTGGCATTTAATTTCTTGAGTTCTTTGTAGATTTTGGATATTAGCCCTCTGTCACATGTGGGGTTGGTGAAGATTTCTCCCAGTCTGTAGGCTGCTGTTTTGTTCGAATGACAGTGTCCTTTGCCTTACAGAAGCTTTTCAGTTTCATGAGGTCCCATTTATTGATTGTTGATCTCAAGTCCTGAACTGTTGGTGTTCTGTTCAGGAAGTTGTCACCTGTGCCAATTAGTTCGAGGGTTTCTCCCACTTTATCTTCTAGTAGATTTAGTGTGACCAGCCTTATGTTAAGGTCTTTGATCCACTTGGACTTAAGTTTTGTACAAGGTGATAAGTATGGGTCTAACTTCATTCTTTTACAAAAGGGCATCCAGTTGGACCAGTACCATTTGTTGAAGATGCTGTCCTTCTTCCATAGTGCCGTTTTGGCTTCTTTGTCAAAAATTAGGTGGCCATAAGTGTGTGGGTCTATTTCTGGATCTTCAATTCGATTCCATTGATCTACTGGTCTGTTTCTATACCAATACCATGCTGTTTTTACAACTATTGCTCTGTAGTACAGCATGAAATCTGGGATGGTAATACGTCCAGATGTTTTTTTTTATTGTACAGGATTGATTTAGCTATTCTGGGATTTTTGTTATTCCATATGAAATTGAGAATACCTCTTTCCAAGTCTATAAAAAATTGTGTTGTATTTTGATAGGAATTGAATTGAATCTATTTATTGCTTTTGGTAGGATGGCCATTTTTATTATGTTGATCCCACCTATCCATGAGCATGGGAGATCTTTCCATCTTCTAAAGGCCTCTTCCATTTCTTTCTTCAAGGGCTTGAAGTTCTTGTTGTACAAGTCCTTTACTTACTTGGTTAGAGTTACCCCCAGGTAGTTTATGTTGTTTGTGGCTATTGTGAAAGGAGTTGTTTCCCTTATTTCTTTCTCAGCCCATTTGTTTGTTGTATAAAGAAGGGCTTCTGATTTTTTTGCATTAATTTTTTATCCAGCCACTTTGCTGAAGGTGTTTATCAGCTGTAAGAGTTCTCTGGTGGAATTTTTGGGGTCGCTTATATATACTATCATATCATCTACAAATAGGGATAATTTGACTTCTTCTTTTCCGATGTTTATCCCCTTGATCTCCTTTAGTTGTCTTATTGCTCTAGCAAGAACTTCAAGTACTATATTGAAGA
>CAJQZJ010010806.1:1327074-1357184 GCA_907164525.1 Lophiomys imhausi
GTAATTAGGCCACAGTTATGAGGGTTATATGGCTTAACGTACATTCCTAATGACCAGTCCATATGTATTTGGTACCTGACTTTAACATTCTACTATCTAACCATCTCCATGAGTTGAAAGTTCTATATCTGACTCAACATTCATACTAATTGCAACACAATTTTAAAAGTATCTTCTTAGATCTATAACACTCTCTTGACTCCGAAACAACTCAAAATTTAATTATGAGACTCTATCAATCTGTTCTTCAATCACCTCAGAGACCTGAGAGGAATAAATATATCTGATTTTATAGGAAGTACAGGGTCTGCAGCTTCCCAAACTAAGAAATGACATACCAGTGGCTGCCTGGACTGTTCCCATTTTCTCTCCATACATTACAGCATCGCTCTTCAGTCGTTTGGCCCCACTTCTCTGACAGACATTGATTGTAGAGCAGGGGTTATGAAGGACTTACCTACCCTGTCTTGGCAGAGCTAGGCTGTCGACTTACCTGCTTCCGGGTTTTGTCCTTTTTGGACAGCATTCTGTCTACAGTTGGAGCAAGGGGCTTTTCCTACCAAGAGATAGGCTTGAGACTAATTCAATCATCCCCCACTGGAGACTCTTCGATGCTCATCTTCTACTTGGAGGAGAATAGGGGGTGCTGACAGGAGTTGATATGTCTTGATACAAAAAAATCTAAAGTTACGAAAACATCTTTGAATGCCATATTCTGCAGATCTCTTGAGGTATTTGAAGAGTCCCTATCTATCTCTTATATTAGGGTAAGCAGATGTTGCTTGTCTCTTAGCAGGTTTATTTCTGATTAGCTTAGCAAGTAACTATAATAGGCTGTCATAGTACCTAACAGAATGACCGGCTTGCATAAACATTAGTTTGCATTTCTTAATTATCCTAAACAGTTTATGACAGTTAGTAGTAAAAGGCCAAAACATCACATTTCATTTTTTTTCTTTACATCCTAACCCTTCCATCCCATTTCTCTGGGGTGGGGTGTCCTTATATAACAGTCCCTCATCTCAATTGAGAGGTCGTATGAGGGCCAAGAGCCTCTTCATTCATTGGGGATCTACGAAGCAGTACCATCAGTGAAAAGTGTCTCGTTGCCCGGGAGAGAGAACTACTAAACAAACAAATCAATAAGCATACAATAGATAAAAAAGACTAAAAAATAGAAAAAATATAACTAATATACAAAAAATAAATAAAAAATAAAAATTAAAAATGAGAAGTCTTTGTCCACGTTCCCTTTGGTGTGTTAGTTGTAGTATTGATACCTTCTACAATATAGCTAAAATCTTACTATAAGTGAATAGATGCCATATGTGTCCTTCTGAGTCTGGGTTAGTTCACTCAGGATGAGCTTTTCTAGTTCCATCCATTTGGCTGAAAATTGCATAATTTCATTGTTCCTGATAGATGAAAAATATTCCATTGTGTAGATGTACCACAGTTTTTTAACCCATTCTTCAGTTGAGGGACATCTGGGTTGTTTCCAGTTTCTACTATTACAAATAAGGCTGCTATAAACATAGATGAGGAAACTTCCTTATGTTTCCGTGAAGAGGCATTTGGGTGTATACCCAGAAGTGGTATGGCTGGGTCCTGAGGCAGAGCTATTACAAGTTTTCTAAGATATCGCCATACTGACCTCCATAGTGGTTGCACAAGCCTGCATTCCCACCAGCAATGGAGTAGGGTACCCCTTTCTCCACACCCTCGCCAGCATGTGCTGCCATTTGAGTTTTTGATCTTAGCCATTCTGACAGGTGTGAGATGGGATCTCAGAGTTGTCTTGAGTTGCATTTTTCTGATGATTAAGGATGTTGAGCATTTCTTCAAGTGTCTCTCAGCCATTAGGGATTCCTCCTTTGTGAATTCTCTATTTAGCTCTGTCCCCCATTTTTCGATTGGATTATTTGGTTTCTTGGCATTTAATTTCTTGAGTTCTTTGTAGATTTTGGATATTAGCCCTCTGTCACATGTGGGGTTGGTGAAGATTTCTCCCAGTCTGTAGGCTGCTGTTTTGTTCGAATGACAGTGTCCTTTGCCTTACAGAAGCTTTTCAGTTTCATGAGGTCCCATTTATTGATTGTTGATCTCAAGTCCTGAACTGTTGGTGTTCTGTTCAGGAAGTTGTCACCTGTGCCAATTAGTTCGAGGGTTTCTCCCACTTTATCTTCTAGTAGATTTAGTGTGACCAGACTTATGTTAAGGTCTTTGATCCACTTGGACTTAAGTTTTGTACAAGGTGATAAGTATGGGTCTAACTTCATTCTTTTACAAAAGGGCATCCAGTTGGACCAGTACCATTTGTTGAAGATGCTGTCCTTCTTCCATAGTGCTGTTTTGGCTTCTTTGTCAAAAATTAGGTGGCCATAAGTGTGTGGGTCTATTTCTGGATCTTCAATTCGATTCCATTGATCTACTGGTCTGTTTCTATACCAATACCATGCTGTTTTTACAACTATTGCTCTGTAGTACAGCATGAAATCTGGGATGGTAATACGTCCAGATGTTTTTTTTTATTGTACAGGATTGATTTAGCTATTCTGGGATTTTTGTTATTCCATATGAAATTGAGAATACCTCTTTCCAAGTCTATAAAAAATTGTGTTGTATTTTGATAGGAATTGCATTGAATCTATTTATTGCTTTTGGTAGGATGGCCATTTTTATTATGTTGATCCCACCTATCCATGAGCATGGGAGATCTTTCCATCTTCTAAAGGCCTCTTCCATTTCTTTCTTCAAGGGCTTGAAGTTCTTGTTGTACAAGTCCTTTACTTACTTGGTTAGAGTTACCCCCAGGTAGTTTATGTTGTTTGTGGCTATTGTGAAAGGAGTTGTTTCCCTTATTTCTTTCTCAGCCCATTTGTTTGTTGTATAAAGAAGGGCTTCTGATTTTTTTGCATTAATTTTGTATCCAGCCACTTTGCTGAAGGTGTTTATCAGCTGTAAGAGTTCTCTGGTGGAATTTTTGGGGTCGCTTATATATACTATCATATCATCTACAAATAGGGATAATTTGACTTCTTCTTTTCCGATGTTTATCCCCTTGATCTCCTTTAGTTGTCTTATTGCTCTAGCAAGAACTTCAAGTACTATATTGAAGAAATATGGTGAAAGTGGACACCCTTGTCTTGTCCCTGAGCTTAGAGGAAATGCTTCAAGTATCTCTCCATTTATTTTGAATTTGTCCACTGGCCTGCTGTATATTGCCTTTATTATTTCTAGGTATGGCCCTTGTATGCCCGTTCTCTCCAGAACTTTTAGCATGAAGGGGTGTTGGATTTTGTCAAATGCTTTTTCTGCATCTGGCGAGATAATCATGTGCTTTTTTTCTTTCATCTTGTTTATATGGTGAATGACGTTGATAGACTTTCGTATGTTGAACCATCCCTGCATCCCTGTGATGAAGCCTACTTGATCATGGTGTATGATACTTTTGATGTGTTCTTGAATTCAGTTTGCTAGTATTTTATTAAGTATTTTTGCATCTATATTCATGAGGGAGATTGGTCTGAAGTTCTCTTTCTTTATTGGGTCTTTGTGTGGTTTAGGAATCAGTGTGATTGTGGCCTCGTAGAATGAGTTAGGCAATGTTCTTTCAGATTCTATTTTGTGAAAGAGTTTGAAAAGTATTGGTGTTAGCTCCTCTTTGAAGGTCCGGTAGAATTCCGTGCTAAAGCCATCTGGCCCTGGGCTTTTTTTGGTTGGGAGATTTTTAATGGCTGTTTCTATTTCCTTATGGGTTATAGGGCTGTTTAGTCTGTTTATCTGATCTTGATTTAGCTTCAGTAGGTGGAATCTATCAAGAAAATTGTCCATTTCACTTAAGTTTTCAAATTTGGTGGAGTATAGATTTTTAAAGTAGGATCCAAATATTCTCTGGATTTCCTCAATATCTGTTGTTATTTCTCCCTTTTCAGTTCTGATTTTGTTGATTTGTGTTTTCTCCCTCTGTCTTTTAGTTAATTTGGCTAAGGGTCTGTCTATTTTGTTGATTTTCTCGAAGAACCAACTCTTGGTTTCATTGATTCTTTGTATAGTTCTTTTTGTTTCTAAGTTGTTGATTTCAGCCCTAAGTTTGATGATCTCCTGCCTTCTGCTCCTCTTGGGAGTGTTTGCTTCTTTTTTTTCCAATTCACCCAGTTTAGCTGTTAATTCGCTAATATGAGCTGTCACAATTTTCTTTTTGAAGGCACTTAGTGCTATGAACTTTCCTCATAGCACAGCTTTCACTGTGTCCCATAGGTTTGGGTCTGTTGTGTCTTCATTTTCATTGGATTTTAAGAAGTCTTTGATTTCCTTCTTTATTTCTTCCCTGACCCAGAGGTCCTCTAGTAAAGAGTTGTTCAATTTCCATGTGAGTGTTGCCTTTCTGTTGATTCTTTTGCTGTTGAAGTCCAGCTTTATTCCATGGTGGTCTGATAAGATACAAGGGGTTATTTCAATTTTCTTGTATCTGTTGAGGCTATCTTTGTGTCCAACTATATGGTCGATTTTGGAGAAGGTTCCATGAGGTGCTGAGAAAAAGGTGTATTCTTTTGTGTTTGGGTGAAACGTTCTGTAGATATCTGTTAGGTCCATTTGGTTCATGATCTCTGTTAGACTCATTATTTCTGTGTTTGGCTTCTGTCTTGATGATCTGTTCATAGTTGTGAGTGGGGTGTTGAAGTCTCCCACTATTAAAGTGTTTCGATCGATGTGCAATTTACGTTTTAGAAGCGTTTCTTTTATAAATGTAGGTGCTTTTGTATTTGGGGCATAGATGTTCTATATTGAGATGACCTCTTGGTGGATTTTTCCTTTAATTAGTCTGTAATGCCCTTCTCTGTCTTTTTTTATTAACTTAAATTGGAAGTCTATTTTGTTTGATATTAGGGTGGCTACTCCAGCTTGTTTCCTGGGTCCATTTGCTTGGAAGTCCTTTTCCCAGCCCTTTACTCTGAGGTAGTGTTTATCTTCAATAGTGAGATGTGTTTCTTGTATACAGCAAAAAGATGGGTCTTGTTTACGGATCCAGTCTGTAGGTCTGTGTCTTTTTATTTGCGAGTTGAGTCCATTGATGTTGATGGATATTAGTGACCAGGGGTTGTTATGTCCCATTATTTTGGTATAGCTGGCTGTCTTGTGTTTCTCTTTTGTTTAGTTGCTGTGGAGATTTCTATTTCTTCTATTTTCTTGGGTGTAGTTATCTTCTCTGGGTTGGAATTTTCCTTCTAGGATCTTCTGTAGGGCTGAGTTTGTGAGGAGATATTGTTTGAATTTGATTTTGTCATGGAATATCTTGTTTTCTCCTTCTATGTTGATAGAGAGTTTTGTTGGGTATAGTAGTCTGGCTGGGCACCTATTTTCTCTCAGGGCTTGTAGGACGTCCGTCCAGGCCCTTGTAGCTTTTAAAGTTTCTGAGGAGAAGTCAGGTGTGATTCTGATGGGTCTGCCATTGTATGTGACTTGGCCTTTTTCTCTTACAGCTTTTAATATCCTTCCTTTGTTCTCTACATTTGGAGTTTCTATTATTATGTGGCGAGAGGAATTTCTTTTCTGATCTAATCTGTTTGGTGTTCTGTAAGCCTCTTGGATTTTTACTGGCATCTCTTTCTTTAGGTTTGGAAAGTTTTCTTCTATGATTTTGTTGAAGATATTTCCTGTACCATGGAGTCGGGAGTCTTCTCTTTTCTCTATGCCTATAATTCTTAGGTTCCGTCTTTTCATTGTGTCCTTGATTTCTTGGATGTTGTGGGTGAGAGATTTTTTTAGCTTTCTCATTTTCTTTGGATGTTGTACTGATTTCTTCCATCGAATCTTCCATGCCTGAGATCCTGTCTTCCATCTCTTGCATCCCATTTTTCATACTCACATCCGTAGTTCCTGTTCTCTTCTCTTGATTCTCCATTTCCTCTTTTAACTCTGACTGTGTTTTCTTTATTGTTTCCATTTCTATTTTCATGTCTTGAATGGTAGTGTTCATTTTGTACATTTCCTTCTCCAGTTTGCTTGTTTTTGTCCAGAGATCTTTCTTTGCTTTATCCTTTTCCTGTTCAAGCTGGGTCACCTTGGCTTGGAGCTCTTTAATGATGTTATTCGTTGTTTTGACTTGTAGAATTGTGGCTTCTTTGAATTCCTTCATAGTTTTAAGTTCTTTTTGAAGGGACTTTATCACTTTCCATAATGTAGAATTGTCATCATTTTCATGTGTTTCAGTTGTGGTGAGGTGGTTCGGGCTGGACGGAATAGCATTGCTTTCTTTTGTTGGAGACATTTTGCTGTGTTTTTTTTTTTTTTTTTTTTTTTTTTTTTTTTTTTTTTTTTTTTTTTTGTCTGGTGCCTCTGGCCATATGGAATTTTTTGCTGTCTTCTGGACTTGGGTCCAAAGGGGGCACTGTGGTGTAGGAGTTTTCCTTCTCCACCCCTATAAGGTGAGTCATTCAGTCCCGCCTCCCAGGTGGAGACCTAATTAATTCAGGTGGCGGAGCTGTGCACAAGTAAGCTCTGATTCCCCACTGGAAAGGCTCTTACTAGTACAAAAGTTTGATATAGGACAGTTTCAAATATCTCACAGTTTTCCCGGGGTTGGTTCCTGTAGGGGGTAAATCTGCAGTTCAGCTCCAATAGCCTTGCCGCTCCCGAGGCTTGGAATCTGGCCAGTGACGTCACAGACTGGGATCTGAAGGCACTTTGCAGTGGAGCTACTTTACTTCCAAGGGTCGCAACCTTTCCCAGATAATTGGATCGTCTGTGTGAGACCTGGCAGTGCCCAGCAGGGTGGGGATTATCTCTGCCTGGTTTCTGAATCTGCTGGCTGGGTATTAGGTTGGAACTTACCGGGGATTTCTCCTTTTGGGGGGATGGGTTATCCCGAGACCCGGGTCCAGAGGCTTCCTAGCATGTCCTAGAGTTGGAAGGGGCATCCTGCCCAGGCATCTTCCGTGGTCCCTGTGTATCTGGGTGAGATTTAGAAGGGGTCATGCCCTTTGTACAGCATCCTGCAACACTTGCCGCCTTGTGACTGTTGACCCCAAAATCAAAATATGTCCTCGCCGGCCGCTGCCATCTTGGATCCCCATCGAGAAATCAAATTTCTATTCTTCATAGATTACTAAGTCACAGGCATTATGTTTTATCAGCACAAAGCAGACTAAAACAAATAATTAAATCATTTTATCTACATTATTACATTTCTGGGCATAAGGTAGTATAACGTAGTCATTTATTTTGCTTCCAATGTCTATGATGTCAGGATTGAGCATACTTTGACATCATTTGCAAAGAATAAGTTCACCGGACAGAGAATTCTGCATTTATAGAATTTTCCTTTAAACTCTTTAAATATTCTACTCTATTCTCATTTGCATGATTTCTGACAGACAGTCCACTGCAATTTTTATCCTTCCAACTTTGCAGTGGTTTTGTTGGGTTGTTGTTTTTTTCTGCTTCCTTAAAGATTTTCTTTTTCTTTTGTTTCCTGTGGTTGGAATATGAGATTTTTGCAGCCTACTTATAGGTATGGTTTGGTTTGGTGACTGTAATTCTGGAAAGTTCACAGTCATTATTACTTGAAATATTTAATTCTTTCCATGTTTTCCAGTTTTACTTATAATTTCATATTATCTCACAATATTGGATATTTAATTCTATATTTATTATTTTCCCTTTTCATTTCAGTTTGAGAAGTTTCTATTGGCCTGTCTCAGTTGAGAAGTTTCTATTGGCCTGTCTCAGTTGAGAAGTTTCTATTGGCCTGTCTTCAGTTTCACTGATTCTTTCTTTAGCCATGTTGAGTCCAATTACCTCTCAAAGCAATTCTCCACTTCTCCATTTTTTTTTCTAGGATTTACTTTTGATTCCTTTTTAGTGTTTCCACCTCTTTGCTTAATTACCTGTCTTTGTATTCTATCTAATTTTCCATAGACACATTTAAAATTAGTCATAGTTATCTTAAATTCTCAGGTCTTTCTAGCATCTATCCCATATATGCACTGATGATTATTTTGTGTCTTCAAACTTCACATTTGGTGTATCTTGTAATTTCTTTGTTTACTTGATCAAGATATATTATATAAAAGAAACTGAGGTAAACAGGCCTTTAATGTGAAGATTTATTTTAACAAGGCTGGGAATTTCAGTTTAACATCTGTTTTAGTTATAAATACTAGCAACTGCAATTTCACATGTCCCGTTGTTTTTGTCTCCCCTCTTGTCTTAGGGACCTCCCTATGCATTGTTTCTCAGTTAGAGTCTGGTCTTGCTACCCTTTCACTGCTACTGCACTCAGGACACACTGATGTGCTGATAAGGTGTTGGTGCAGGCTGCAGTTTTGAAAATCCATTTAATCAGTTCCTATCTCCTGTTGGCTCATCCACCATGGGTGAGATAAGAAGGGTGAAGGAAAGTTTCTCTTCTACAACTGACAGAAAGTTCCAGTTCTTGTTTGAACACAGCACTTTCTCTGGGGTATGGTCCTCTGTTCCAGAGAAAGCTCTAGTATGCTGCATTAGTGACTATTTGCCCTCTTCCCTCGGCAGGGCCACAGCAGATCTTTGCAGCATTTTCAGAGTAAATTTATAGCGGGATTACTAGTGAAAAAAATCACAAATGTGGGAGAACCTCTATAAAACTGTAGATTCCAGGGTTCCCATTCTTACTCCAATATACACACAGACTGCAGCCACTCACCCACTTGATATCCCTATAAGCTTGAATAGCAACATCTCCATTTGTAGGTTTTCTATCTCTAAATTTTGAGATTTAGTTTTTCCTATGTGATGGTTAGTATAAATTGACAGAACTAGAATCACCTGAAAATGAAGTTTCAATGAAAGATTGTTTAAATTGGGTTGACCTGTGGGTATACTTCTGAGAAAATGTCTTGATTGTGTTCATGGAGGTTGATGGAGACTCTGGGTATCTCTATCGTCTACGTTTAGTAAGTTAAAAAGCTGAGTGGCAACATGCATGTGTCCATTGCTCTCTTCTGACATACACACAATGTAGTCAGCTGCCTTCAGTCCCTGCTGTTTTGACTTCTTGCCTTGATGGGCTGTAACTGGGACTGTCAGCAAAATTAACCCTTTCCCCCTTTATTTTATTTTTCTGAGTACTTTACTATAGCATCAGGGAAAGAAACCCAGACACCCTAGGACCCCAGTTCTCTGTAATTCCAAGAAAGACATTTGATTGATTTAAGTGTGTCTAGATTTTTTTTTCTTACACCGTATGGATGGATATTCTGACTTCCAAAAGTTTTATATGTCAGAGTTGAAACTTTTCATTAGACACTGTTTTTCATCACCTTACTATTTTACCAGAGTATCAGCCCCCAAATTCTACCTTCTCTATCCTTCCCAGTAAATCTCACCAGACCTGGCTAGCTCACAGGACTTTCTCTCTCCACATAAAACATATTTTTGGATCCTTTCATTGAGTATTTACTTACCAGTTGACTTAGAACACATTTGTGATATCCTTCATGGCATGATACCATTGTTTCACTCTCATATTTACATACCTGATTATCATATGGACTGAGCATGTGTAGATGCTGCCTTAGGTTGTATAAATACAGTCCATAGTATTCACTTCCAATAGTCCCACTAATGAAGTGGCAGGCCTCCTCATCCCTTCTGGTTTTCATGACTTTGAGATAGGGAAGTTAATTGTCTCCTGTTTGGTCCAGGCTACAACATCTTACTCTATAGTCCATTCTTCTTGGTCCACTAGCCCAGCAAACCACAGTGTGCTGCTATTCACCATCCTTGGCAGCTCTCTGCTTGACCCCCCCCCAAGGCACGAGCAGCTTAGCTGCAACTGCTCTCACTTACAAACCCTAACTAACACTGGCCTTATGATTTCTTGGTTTCACATCTTTCCAATAGTAAAAAAAAAAAAAAAAAAAAAAAAATCCTTTTTTCTAAAGAAAGGCATCCATAGCCAGAGGGCTATCTAGTTGGATCTTAAAGGCCAGTTTTCATTATTTTGTTTCTCTTCTCCATAGAGACTTTTCTTATTAATCTAATAAGTTTTCATGATAGCTAAGCAAGCAATCTAAAAAGTAGGAAGCAATTTGTCTATTTGCAAATATAAACATCCCTTCAATTGTCCTATGTTAATACACAAATATTTCTCTCTTCTCTGCTATTCTGCATTAGAGCTAAATACAATTTCTAGTGCCAATTTTCTCTTTTCCATGGCTTCAATTTGATCAGCTGAATTTAAGAGGTGCAAATGTACATATGCATGCCAGTTAAATGTGTGTGTGTCCACAGCATGCTGTCACGTCTGCAGTAGCCTTGTTTGTTGTTAGCACCAGCTTCACAGGCAAGTTGGAAACTTCCAAAGGTTTCTTTGTAAACAACACGTACCCATCACTCCAATCAGGCTTGGAACTAACTCTTCTTTGTCACTAATCTGTTTCCCAGCTATGCCTTCTCTATCTCTTGTCTGAGACGAAGTATTTCACCCTCCTTACTCTGTTGAAAGAATTGGTCACCAAACTCATCAGAATTATATCTGTAGTTCTCTAAAATGTTAGTTTAGTTGTCATCCATAACTCTTACAGATGATTTAATAATATGAGAAGAGCATAACACATTAAAAAAAATTTACTACATTATTTTACATACACACACACACACACACACACACACACACACACACACCACATACAGAGATGCATAGAGACAGAGTTGTACAGGATGAGGGTAGGTTGGGATGGTTCAAGGACAGCATTGCCTATACATGAACAACATGGCCCTTTCCACAATCAGGCTTTGCTGCACCCAGCACCTACACCAGTCATTGTCCTCACCTAGTACCCACTGGGACCCGAATACTCATGTGTGCAGATGTCTGTGAGAAAGACTCAAGTTCTGTGCTTCTGTGGTCATATGCAAACCAAAGGAGAGGGCTCAGTTGGAGAATGTTCCCTAACTCCTTGGCCTGATACTTCTGAGCCTCTGTGCAGATCCTACTGGGAGCTCTAACAGCTTTTGTTTTTCTCTGTTTTGTTTTTTTGGTAAAATCTAAGCCTCTTGAACATGGGGATTGGATTTCTTTTGTAAGTCCTCATTATCTTGCACTGTCCTGACATTCACAGTGTGCTATTTGAAATGATTTCATTGTATTTACACCAACTTTATTTGAATCATACGGCAGGATAAAATGGAACTTTATTATGCACTCCCACTCCTCCATCTAGGAATTAGGGAGAAGCAAATTTGGGCCCTAAGCTCTCTCTTGTCAAGTTAATGCAGAATTCTTTGTGACATAATCCAAGCAGGCAAAGGGTTAGCATAATAAGGCCATGGTATTAGCTGGAAAGAAGTGTAACCAAATTTAGGTTAATATACAGAATATGAATTTCCTTGATAGACTTAGGAAGGCCAGGCAGGGGCTTAAGAAAAAAAAAATGGCTCCTCACATGAGTAGGAGGAGCATCTTATTTTACATTAGATGTAAAGGATGACAGACAGAGGAAGAAATTAGTCCCTGCCAGAATCCCACCCCTTTCTCTCATTCTCTCACCAGGACAACAGTCTTCCTAAGAATAGTTTGCCTACCCTACTATGATCTCTCCTTTGAATGGTATCATAGAGAGTCAGTGAGGATAAGGAAAGACTGGAGGAATGAATGTGAACATTGAAAAAAACTAGAAAAGGAGAATGGAAATGAAGAGGAGTAGGGGGCTGGAGAGATGGCTCAGTGGTTAAAGGAGCATACTGCTCTTGCAGAAGACACAGGATCAATGTACTGCACCCACATTTCAACTCATTGTCGTCTGTACTTCAGTTCCAGGTGAACCAACGCTTTCTTCTTGGCCTGTATGGGCTCTGCATGCACAAGGTACACATGCATACATGCAAGCACACTCTCATACACATAAAATAAAAATAAATCTTTTCAAAGGGGAGAACAAAGAAAAAGAAGGGTGGGAAACAAGAATGAAAAGGGAACATAGTAGCATCCCCAGGGCTGCTCACATGTGGTACCTCACCCCATCTACCCTTCCCTAACAGGCCAGAGGGACATCACAGCCAGTGTGCCATGGCCACCTAGACTCATGTTATGGTTTGACTCTAAAATGTCACCCAAAGGCTCATGTATTAAGAGTTTTTTCCCATAATTTATAAAGAACTCAAGAAATTAAACACCAAGAAATCAAATAATCCAATGAAAAAAATGGGAAACGGAACTAAACCGAGAATTCACAAAAGAAGAATCCCTAATGGCTGAGAGACATTTGAAGAAATGCTCAGCATCCTTAATCATCAGAGAAATGCAACTCATGATGACTCTGAGATTCCATCTCACACCTGTCAGAATGGCTAAGATCAAAAACTCAAATGACAGCACATGCTGGCAAGGCCCTGGAGAAAGGGGAACCCTCCTCCATTGCTGGTGGGAGTGCACACTTGTACAACCACTATGGAAATCAGTCTGGCAATATCTTAGAAAACTTGGAATAGCCCTACCTCAAGAGTCAGTCATACCACTTCTGGGTATATATCCAAATAATTCCTCACCAAACCACAAGGACATATCCTCATCTATATTCATAGCAGCCTTATTTGTAATAGCTAGAAACTGGAAACAACCCAGATGTCCCTCAACTGATGAGTGGATAAAAAAAAAAAAAAGATGTGGTACATTTACACAACGGAATACTTCTCAGCTATCAGAAACAAGGAAATCATGCAATTCAAAGCCAAATGGATGGAACTAGAAAAGCTCATCCTGAGTGAGCTAACCCAGCTCACTCAGAAAGATGAATATGGCATCTACTCACTTATAATTGGATTTTAGCCGTATGGTACAGGATAACTATCCTACAACCAATACACTAAAAGGATCAGGAACGTAAACTTTGTTACCTATTAAGGGGACAATTTGCCCTAGGGGTGCTACCATGTAGGCCCCAGTGCAAGAGGAAGCTCTTAGCTCTCATATGACTGTTGAACTGAGAGGGGCTGATATGTAGGGACACTCCACTTCGGAGGAGTGGGATGGGTGGGAGAGGGAGGAGATTGTGGGAGAGTGGAACCTGGAAGAGTAGAATGAGGGCACTGTGATGGAGATGTAACTTGAAGTAATACATAAACAAACAAACAAACAACGAGTTGTTTCCCAGATGGTGCTGCTATTTGGAGAGGCACTAGAAGCTTTAGGAGTCGGGGGCTAGGTGGAGGAAGTGGGTCACTGCTTTTGAAAGCTATGAATGTGTATTTTTTGTCTCTCCACTTCCTATCTTCCATGAGATCAGTTGTTCTGCCATATCTTCCCTACCATGATAGACAGAAACCTTGAGGTAAAATAGATGATTTCTCTCATTATGCTATTTTCCTCATGTATTATGTATCAACTGTCTCGTTGTCATTGTAAGTCTCTAAGAAGACATAATGATAATTAAAAATGCATTTTTTTTTCTGTGGGAGAGAAGTTAGAGCTACATTTCTGAAGGCAGTGGACTTAATAAGCCAAGAGTAAAGAAATGTATGAGTTAAGAGTCTAACTGTACACACTGAGTGACCTCAATTCAGAAAGGAGATGGCTCGCTCAAGCCTTAACTCTAATTGAATGGGGCTGCAAAAGCCCCAAAAAGACTTTGTCAGGCTACCTTTGAAAAAAAAGCATCAAACAACAACCAATCAAAGTCTCAGGAAGATTTTTTTTAAGAAGCTCAGAGTAGAGATAAAAGGAACTTAAAGTTGATCTTAAGCAAATAGAAGTTATAATGAGGAACTCTCTAAGCCTGGGAATGAAGAAGGCAGGAAGCAGGCAGGCTGAGAGCAAAGATTAGAGCTTACAGATGAGGACCAAAACAGTGAGATGGGATGTCTGAGAGCTTAGCCATAGCTAAGATGGAGCAGGAGGTTCAGGATCAAATTGGACAATATTAAGTTTCTGTTCATATCGATGGCATTCCCAATTTGCACAATCTGAACAAATGATGAAGGGTGGCCCCTAAACTCCCTGTATAACAAAGAGATGGGTGGGGCCTTTTGACAGTCTGTCAGAGGTGCTAGAAACAGGAAGTCTGCCTCTAGTTCTTGTTTTTGTTCACAACCTTGGAAGATTGCTAAGGCAAAGGAAGTCAATAGAAACTTTGGGGGCATCAAGTCCCAGATTTATGTCCTCATTTCATTGCTTCTGAGGCCTCACTGTCCAGGGCTTGAGTTTCTTCGTTGGAAAATGCTCATACTGTTCTTTCATGGATACATGAGTAATAGGTACATAGCTCTAGCTTTGAGTCTTAGGAGATAGTAAGTAAACATGAATTACTCCTACTTCTAAGATCAGTTTCTCCAGTTAAAAATGTGAATGAATCCTAGAACATTTCAAAGGTTGCTTTCAGCTCTGAACTCTCCTGAGTTCCTAACAGATGAGGGTGAAGGCATGCAGAAAAAGACAGAAGGCCAGGAGCAAAGCGCTTGATTGAGTTCCACGAGCCTGAGCCCTTTTCTATGTCATCAGAATAGCAAAGACAGCAATATCCACATGATGAAGTTATTTAAGAACCAAATAAATTGTTTGTCTACCTGGTGTCCAAATAGTGATCCTGCAGTCAACAGCAACAGACATGGAAGGTATGGTGAAGCCAAAAGCAGAAGTAACAACCATTGTGCAGCTCAAGGGCAGTAACCATATTCCCAGAGCCCACAGATGCTTGAAGCCCCATCTCACACAGCTTCTCAGTAATATCTGACCTACATGGACATCCCTATGTGTGAGTGTGCATGTGTGTGTGCATGTACGGGTGCGTGTGCATACGCATGTGCTGTGTGTGTGTGTGTGTGTGTGTGTGTGTGTGTGTGTGTGTGTGCGTGTTTGTATTCGTAAGTTCATGTGAGTGTTTGAGTATGTTTGGAGGCCAGAAGTTCATGTTGAGTCAGGGTCTCTCACTGAACCTGGAATTCACCAGTTGGCTAGGTGTTTTTGGCTAGCCAGCTCCAAAGATCTGCCTGTCTCTGCCTCCCAGCACAGGGGTTACAGGCATGCACTGTTGAACCCAGCTCTTATATTGTTGCTGGGTATATTGTGGTTACATTGTACTTTACCACCAAGTCATCTCTCCAGCCCCCAATGCTCCATTCTTGAAACAGCTCCTCCACTCTGGCCCTACAGAAGCCCATCTCTGACTATCCTTTGCCCATCGCATCTCTACCTCCTTTGATGATCTTCCTTCTTCTACTGAACCTCTAAATGTTGGTGCTGCTCAGAGATTAGCTGCTCTCTCCTCTCTCCTTGTCCAGTCATCAAGGGTCTCATCCATTCCTTGGACTCCACACACAACATAAAACTAACCTGGACATTTCCTTGGAGATCCAAATCCATATATTCAGCATCATGCTTGAATCTACAGCCAGAAATCTTGCAAGAATCTCAAAATCTTCATGCTCAAACTTGAACTGGAAAAGTACACTTCCTCACCTGTTCCCTCTCTAGAAGTCTGTACCTAAGTTACTGCTGGGACTGCAATTTGTGCATCCGTTCCTCTTACTGCTGTATCTCCCCCAGTGTACAAACCAGCCCTGCTGGCTTTACCTCCAAAGCTAGCTCCACTCCATCCCTATAGCCACACCTCTCTGTGTCTCCAGTATTGGCTCCTGGGTTCCATCTTCCTGTTAGGCAATTCATACAATTAAAGATAAACCAAATTACTTCTCATGTTCAACATTTAAATTGTTTTGTAATGTCTTTAGAACATATCCTTAATCTTTTATGGCCGGATGCTCTGAATTACCTCATCAATCTACTTCTCAGCTCTCTTTAGCATCTCATCCATACTGGTCTCCTTTCCAATTCCCTCAACTTAACAAAGTCCTTCTTTGTTCATACACTCCTACTGGAATAGCTTTACCCTAGCCCTTTGCAAAATGGGCTTCTCTCCATCTCCAGAGCAACCAACTCTTCCTCATTCCCTCTTGCTCCTCAGAGCTTGCTCAGTCTGCCTTCTTAAAGAATCCAGGACCACTAGCCCAGGGATGGCACCACCTATAATAGACTGGGCCCTCCACCATCAATCACTAATTAAGAAAATGCTTCCCTACAGCCAGATGTTATGAAGAAATTTTCTTAATTGAGGTTTCCTCCTGTCATATGACTTTAGTTTGTGTCAGGTTGACATAAAATTATTCAGCACAGCCTTGGACAGTCAAGATCACAGTTGAAAGAGTTCCCAGGAGAGGACTGCAAAGGAGAGTAGGAAAGAACCATCAGAAGGGGCAAAGCCAAGCCTCTCTTTGTAGGGCCTGGCTGGTGCTCAGATAGACAAAAAATGGCAGGATGCTGCCACTCCTATCCAAAGCTAGCCCCAGTGTGAAATCATCATTTGAGAGAGAACCTGATCCAATTATAAAGCAAGCCTTCCTTCCCAGGAATCAACCAAGTGATGAGGCAAGTAGAGTTACTAGCTCAGAACTCACGCATGGTACATTCTATTTGACTTCTTCATCAAAAGACCTGAAAAACACTCAGGATGCTCTGGTCTTTGTGTTAGAAGGTCAGTTCAAGAGGCACTTTTTGCTACTGATGGCTCTTCGGAGTGTCATGTAAGAAGATATCCACTTTATTCCAAGCCTTAAAGTCCCTGCTTTCTCACATCTTCCCTACTAAAGTCTATGTCCAAAGTGCTCAGCACTTACATGATCTGCCCACTACATCGGTTCACTCACCATATCCAAGCGTGCCCTGTTCCTCCCTGACCACACCTCTGTATGAGCTATTTCCACTTGCTAATGGTGCTTTTCTGTCCATATTTCCTTGTCAAAGCCATGCATCCTCAAAGCTCAGCTCGAGTTCTAACGTCACCCCAAAGTCTCCCTAGACACGTTTTCACTTTATCTTTCTGCTCCCCAGTTATCGTACCCACTTATACTTTCCACAGGTGAGTATTGAGTATGGTTCTCCATTCCCCCACCAAAAAACCAAAACTATATGACAGTCAAAGAGAAAAAGTCTTACCTTACTTGTCCTTTCCTCCTGTAGAGTCTGATACTCACCTCCCATCCCAGTCCTCTGCTGGGTGTTTGTTATGCAGGGTGTCCATTAATTTCTTAGCACTGACTAACAAATTACCACAGATTAGATGGTTCAAACCAACAGAAATACATTGTCACTGGCTAGGTGTTAGTAGGGCCACGTGTCCTTTGAAATCTATACCAATCTAGCATGTATTCTTGTTAGTCATTCTTGACTGGTGACTACAGCACTTCTGTATCCATCTCCATTATCACATGATACTCCTCTCTTGTTTGTCCCTGTGTCTCTGTATCTCTATCTCTCTGTGTCCCTGTGTCTCCTCTTAAAAGGGAACAAGACATACTGGATTAGGACCACACTAATTTAATATGGTCTTATTTTAATAGTACATTGAAGCAACTTCATTTCTAAACAAGGTCATATTTTGAGGTACTGGGGTGAGGGGTTAGAGTTTAACATATCTTTGAGAGGGGGGTCACAGTTCAACCTGTAACAGGATGTCCATAAGAAGGGAAACTTTGTCACCAAAGATCCAGTGAGAGATACACATGTCAGAGTCTAGAAAGCATTAAAAGAAAAAAACAAACAAACTCAGCTACATCAAAGAAGGAGGGATAAAAGAAAAATGAGATAGTACTTGTGATTGAGAACTTTCAAGAGAGAACTAAAAAGGAAGAGAGGGGGGATGGACAGCTGAATTAATGATGAGAATATTTACTGTGAATCTTCTCTGACCTAGAGAGTCAGACATGGGCAGTATGGTGAGACTGGAACCACAGGCTTCAATGTCAAGGCAAAGGTGACCACCAAACTCACCATGGCTTCCTTCACAGATGGCCCCTCCCTTCTTCCCTGGCTCTGATGGCTGCAGCTTGAGTCTCCTAATGGAGAATTTAATGAGACTTTCAGTAAATGCATCCTGGATTCTCTTTCTACCCCAAGTAATTATAAACCTCAGCAATTCTTTTCTCCTAACTCGCTGCTGATTTTCTAATTACTCTTGCTCCAAATAGGACAGTTAGCATTAAAATGAAACCACGCTGGGGTTGTGGGTTCACTCACATCTGCTTGGCTTATTTCTTTAATTTGACAGCTTGGCTTTATGGTTGGGGAGCAGCAGGTGATCCCCATATTTTATTAAGTGAAGCTTATACCCCCCAAAACATAGGAATCCCTCACTAACATCCAGGTAGAACTCCAGTAGGAAAAACTCATCAAGACATAGCCTCCAGATAAAATTAAATGAGTCTCAGGAAGACTACAGCACTGTCCCTCTGAACAGGTACTAGCCAGGGTGTTTTCCTGTACTTCTTCCTAATAAAAGAAGTAGCTTTAGCAACTCAAAATGAAATTCTCAACAAGAAGGAGATCTCACATATAGTAAGCTTGGTATGAAGAGACAGGGGGCTGATAACACAGGGAAGGAAAACAGAGTTGAAGCACAGGGGGTCAGACAACACAGGAGTTGGTGCAGAAGATATTAACATCACCTCGTGAAGATGTCTGGGAACATTGTGAAATCTAGCTCTCAAGATAAACTGCCCCATAGTTCCATGAACCCAATAAATAGTATTTTTCCTGTTACTATTGCAAAATCCATGACCTCATTTGTCAAAAAGAGAAGGTGTCCTAGGAGATGCTGCTAGCAGAATCAGAGGGGTTTAATCAGGAGGGAATCCTCACTACCGTCTTCCATCCTAATAGCTAAGTTTTCAAACCCCTGAGACAAGCTAACCTCATCATTTCCTTCCCACATCTAAGTGAGTACAGGTACAGGATGCCTACCTGGTATAGGATGGTGCTCACAGGCATACAGGATGGAGTTCCCTCTCTCTGGCATCTCACACTTTCATTTCATACCCCAGAAGTCAGTCAAAAAACTAGAAAGGAATCCTGAGACTCATCTAGTAAAGGCAGAGAGAACTTGGGTTGTATTTTCCCACCCTATAATCATGTACTATTATAAAATAGGTGTAGGCATAAAATATCTATAATAGGCATATTTTCCCTCATTGAATACTTCCCATGCTCTACATTAGAGGCAAAAAGTACCTTTGTTTGGGATTTGAGGCATAAGGAAATGATCGTAGATAGGAGACTCAATCCTTCCAGCACTATCGATGAGGTATGTGTCCTTGGTAAATTTTCCTTTTTCATCCTTACCATTTGGACACATGGGACAGAGCAAGCAATAACCTTCCCTGAGTTGCTGTAAGACTTCAAGGAGTTCTTCAACATATAATTGGTACCAAGTAAACCTTATTCAAGGTAGAGAGAACTTGATCATTAATTAATCCAACAAACAGTTCTTCAGAGCCTTTTCTAACAATAGGACATTGGAGGACACAGTCACTGACCTTGCAACATGTGTGGGTCCATATTTCTGCAATGCTCCATCCCTGGGCTATGTTGCTAATACCGTAGAATCATATCTGTTTCTTTCTTCTTCATACTTCTCACTGCTGTCAAAGGCAGGGTAGGCATGAGCTGGTACGGCCTGAGGGTTCAGTTCATCTTGTTTCCATACCATCTGGCCTATGACCCATCATTAGTCCTTTTATGGCTCCTGTCTGAAGAAACGTCTTGTGTTTTGCCTACGGAAGATGGTTCCCTAATGAATGTCAAATAACAATAAAGCTTAAGTGTCTTCATCAGACACTTGAGCAGGCATCTGTCCTCCCAGCAGTAAAATATGCTGTGGCTCTGGAAATCGCTAAGAAATCCAAAAGTGGATTTCATCTCCTTAGAGGAGGGCTGTGAGTAATTTCAATTGCTGACTTGACTAGAGGAGAAGCCCTTGTAAAGTTACAGTAGGTGGCAGTAGCTCTTGACATGAGCATTTCCATAGAAGGGCAAGGCCACCAGAGAGGCAGATCTCAGAAGGCTATTAGGGCCTCCCAGAATCTATGGCACCAGTCAGGTAGGTTAGACAGGCTCCCAGGGGAAGACATGCCTCTTTTACAGTCTTAGCTCCAGGCTCCACAGACACCATCCCTGAGGACACCTCCTCCCAGACACAGCACAAAGTCAGCCCTAGTCGGACTGCAAACCACATGCTTACTCACCTAGAGGTCCTGAAGTCACAGAGAATGAAAGGCTAGGACAACAGCTGCCTCTATTCTATGATCTTAGATGTCCAAGAACTGAAGAATCACATCCAGAGTCCCTGGCAGGACAATGAAGACCAGATCCGGAAACCAGCCTTAAAACCAAGTAAACAGAAAACAGAAGGCACTGTGGTATAGATTTGGAACCAGCTAGTCTGCCTCAAACCATGATACAGTTGACTGGTCAATTCGGGGGTGCTGGGAAAGTTAGAATCACATGGAATCTCAGTTTTCTAAGGAAGAAGGGTTAGTGTAAAATGGGACAGAAATGGAGGGTGATTTAACAGTTTTCTTCTGGAGTTGGGAATATAAGATTCGAGGTGTGGGAAGTGATTAGACCATCACCGGGACTCTGCAAGCAGGAACTGGAAACAATGAAGAAGGCTAAGGAACTGACTAGTCACCATCCTCTGGGGCAGCAGGAAAGCATGGGTCTGCTGCTGCTTACCCCAAGTGAAATCAAGCCAGAGGTCATCAGTGACTCAGCAGGAACGCCAGGACTAAGGAAAGCTCAAAAGACAAGTCTGTGCTGACAGAGCATCATATTTTCTTGTCAGAGAAACAAAGCAAATCTAATGCACCTTGACCTCTTCAAAAAAAATCCATTAAAAAGACCTTTGGAAAATTGGGGAAATGGAGGTTGGGTAACAGCAGGTGTGTGTCACTCAGAGGAGGAATCCCTTTCACCACAGAAGAAAGTCTCCATGTCTCCAGGGTCATGGCTGTGCTGAATATTACTTCTTTACCAAATGGGGTCCTGTGGAAGAGTAGGCATATTTATCAACATGTGTGAGAGAGTAAACTAGGAAGACTTTGCCATTGTTGAGTTATAAAGTCAAAAGTAAAAACATTCAGTCAATTATGGATTGTGAAGTAAGCAGAGATGTAGTCACCCAAATTCTTCAGTCTAAAATGGCAGCTGGAGATGGGGAGTCTTGCTCAGTGCAATGGCTTTCTTGTCAAGAGATGGGCCCAGGGAGTGGTCAGGGAAAGAGTCAGTGTAAGCCCCAGGCCAAAGGCAGGAGATTGACATCAGTCCACAGATGAACAAGAAGGGGATTATTTCCTGCTTTCTCCATTTTTTTTGTTTGTTCTCTGTTTTTGTTCTATTCAGGTCTTCAGTAAGTTGGATGATATCTGTCTACTCTGGAGGGCAATATAATATACTCCACCAAGTGAACCACTCCAAGCACTAATGTCATCAAGAAACGGTCACATGGACACATCCAGACATTGTTTAATCTGAATACCTCCTGTGCCAGTCAGGTGACCACACATGAAGCCAACTGTCCCAAGTGCTGAGCAAAGGTGAGGTCTGGGAATTGGTAGCCTTGGAGACATGGGCAGTTCTCAGGACTTCTCCAAGTTATTCTTAGGGTGCGTATCAGACTCTGAAGTCTTGCCTGAAAGCAGAGTCTGCCATCTGTTCAGCACCACGCAGCCACCTCAGCAGAACTAAAGTTAACACTGGGCTCAGCTGAGCCACAGACAAGAGCAGCCTGTGCCCCGGCCCTGCATTAGAGCGTACTTCTTCAAGGAAAGGGTTTTACATTTACTTCGGCTGCATGATCCATTTACTCCATTTCTGCTGGCAGGAAGAAATAAAGAACACTTAGCGTGCATCCCTTACAATGGCCTCTTCCTGTGCATTTTTCCCAATCAGATCCACTTCTAATGCTCAGCCCTCTCCCTCCCTTACAAGACGTATCTGCAAAGCAGCTAATGTGCATCAATTTTCTTTTAATGTACCCCCACTTTCTGTTGCTTTAAATCCTAGAATTTATTATAGAGATACTGTTGATTCTTAAACAGACTGGAGTCTTTCCTTAGCTACTAAGTGGAACTGAACATCTTTGAAGCAAGGGGGCTTCTCTCTTCTACCCTAACAATGCCGAGCAGTGGAAGCAGTGCCCTCTCCCGCCCCAGAGAAGTGGAAGCAGTGGTATCCACAACCCTCTGATTACCTTCCCATTGGTGAGAAAGTTCATTCTGCCTCCTGGGACTGGCTCCATGTGAGAATGAGGAGGTGGGGATAAGGGGAACTGTGTAAGGGACTTTTATGATACCATGATGGAGTCCTCTGAGCAGAAAGAGAATAAACATATTTCCCCATTGTGGTTGTGAACCCAGACAGGAACAGCGGGGGTGATTTTTATAGGTGACAAGGGGGATTACCTGGAGTAGTTTTGCTTTTATAGAAATAAAAATATTTTCAAGCAATCTTATTTGCATGAGAGTGAAGCCCAGGCTAGTCCCCAAAAACCTTGCTGCCAGCCCTGCCAGGTGCCTTTGTTTATATAGCTGAAGGAATATTTATCTTCAGAGAATAGACCACATGATGAATGATATTCACATTCTGAAGTCGTGAGGGCCTAAGATAATGATAGGCTGGTTTGTTTTTTTAAGTTTAATCCTATGTTCTTTCTAATCTTAGTTCTTTGATAATTTGTTTCAAATTATTCATCTTTGTATTAATCAGCATAGTTTCATAAGATTTATTTCTTTCAATAAAAAACAAAACAAAAGAGCACATGTATACTAAACCTAGGCCCCCTATACATAGATGATAGGCAACATGATTTTCATACAGATCCCTTAGCTAGTGGAGTGGGGGCTGTCTCTATCATGGACTCTGTTGCCTGTTAGTGGAACACCTTACCCTAGCTGGGCTGCCATGTCAGGTCCCAGTGCAAGAGGAAGCTCTTAGCCCTCATGTGACTCATGAACTAAGGGGGGTTGATATGTGGGGTTCCCTCTTACCTGAGGAGAAGGAAGGGAGGGAGAGGAGGAAGACAGTGGGAGGGTGGGACCTAGAGAGGAGGAAGGAGGGGGCTGTGATTGAGATGCAACTTGAATAGATTTTTTTTTAATTGAAAAAAGGTCAGTTTTGGATATTAGCTTTTTGTCAGTTGTGGGGTTGGTGAAGATTTTTTCCCAATCTATAGGCTGCCGTTTCTTTTGCCTTACAGAAGCTTTTCAGTCTCATGAGTTCTCATTTATTGATTGTTGGTCTTAGGTCCTGAGTTGTTGGTGTTCTGTTCAGGAAGTTGTCACCTGTGCCAATGGGTTCGAGGGTTTTTCCCACTTTTTCTTCTAGTAGATTTAGTGTGACTGGCCTTAAGTTAAGGTCTTTGATCCACTTGGACTTAAGTTTTGTACAAGGTGATAAGTATGGGTCTAATTTCATTCTTTTACAAGTGGACATCCAGTTGGACCAGCACCATTTGTTGAAGATGTTGTCCTTTTTCCATTGTACAGTTTTGGCTTCTTTGTCAAAAATTAGGTGACCATATAAGTGTGTGGGTTCATTTCTGGGTCTTCAATTTGAATCCATTGATCCACTGGTCTGTTTCTTTACCAGTACCATACTGTTTTTATTACTATTGCTCTGTAGTACAACTTGAAATCTGGGATGGTGATACCTCCAGATGTTTTTTTGTTGTACAGGATTGATTTAGCTATTCTGGGCTTTTTGTTGTTCCATATGAAATTGAGAATAGCCTTTTCCAGGTCTATAAAGAATTGTGTTGGTATTTTGATAGGAATTGCATTGAATCTGTATATTGCTTTTGGTAGGATGGCCATTTTTATTATGTTGATCCTACCTATCCATGAGCATGGGAGATCTTTCCATCTTCTGATGGCCTCTTCAATTTCTTTCTTCAAGGGCTTGAAGTTCTTATTGTACAAGTCCTTTACTTGCTTGGTTAGAGTTACCCCCAGATATTTTATATTGTTTGTGGCTATTGTGAAGGGAGTTGTTTCCCTTATTTCTTTCTCAGCCCATTTATCCAACCCCACATCTGACAAAGAGCTAATATCCAAAATTTACAAAGAACTCAAGAAATTAAATGCCAAGAAACCAAATAATTCAATTAAAAAGTGGGGGAAAGAGCTAAACAGAGAATTCACAAAGGAGGAATTCCTAAAGGTTGAGAGACACTTGAAGAAATGCTCAACATCCTTAATTATCAGAGAAATGCAACTCAAGACGACTCTAAGATTCCATCTCACACCTGTCAGAATGGCTAAGATCAAAAGCTCAAATGACAGCACATGCTGGCGAGGGTGTAGAGAAAGAGGAACCCTCCTCCATTGCTGGTGGGAGTGCAGGCTTGTGCAACCACTATGGAGGTCAGACTGGCGATATCTTAGAAAACTTGGAATAGCTCTACCACAAGACTCAGCCATACCACTTCTGGGTATATATCCAAATGACTCCTCACTGAATCACAAGGAAGTTGCCTCATCTATTTTCATAGCAGCCTTATTTGTAATAGCTAGAAACTTGAAACAATTCAGATGTCTCTCAACTGAAGAATGGATTTAAAAAAAACTATGGTACATCTACATAATGGAATATTACTCAGCTATCAGAAACAAGGAAATTACGCAATTTGCAGCCAAATGTATGGAACTAGAAAAGCTCATCCTGAGTGAGCTAACCCAGACTCAGGAGGATGCACATGGCATCAATTCACTTATAGTCGGATTTTAGCTATATGGTACAGGATATCTATACTACAACCAACGCACCAAAGGGGACATGGACAGAGACTTTTTTTTTTTCTCTCCCTGTCATTGAGACACTTTTCCCTGGTAGTACTGCCTTGTAGGCCTCCAGTGTATGAGGAGGTTTTTGGCCCTCACATGACTGCTGAACTGGGGTGGGGGAATGTTATGTAGGGACACTCCACTGCAGAGGAATGGGATGGAAGGGTTAGGGGGTAGACAGTGGGAGGGCGGAACTGGGAAGGGTGGAAAGAGGACACTATGATGGAGATGTAACCCGAATCAATAAAAAAAGATTAAAAAAATAAAAAAAGGTCAAAATTTATTTTCATGATTCTGACGACTTGCACAGCATGGGCATGTAGGATGGTGTCATAGACCTGAAAGTGACCGTTAAAGTTCAATTTACTTATCCTTGGCCCAAGAAACAATGCACATTTGATTATCATTCAGAACTTGTCACTCCACCATTGTCACATGCCTTGGAAGACTTGGGCATCACAAGAGCATCTTCTGACCCGTGGCCAGGCTCACCATGCCTACTGTTCCTAATACACAAACCAAATTAGCCTTTCAGAAAAATCTGCTGCTGCAAGAGACCTTTGCATTCCAAACTAAGGAGCATGAAAAGTGGGGAGCTGGTTGCACAGCATGAGAACCCAGGTTCAGATTCACAACACCCATGTAAAGAGTCAGGCTTGACTCAACACTCATATGACTGCTGAATTGAGGGGGTCTGATATGTAGGGGCAACCCACTCCAGTGGAGTAGGATAGGTGGGAGAGGGTAGAGAGGGTGAGGGAGTGGTGGAGAGAGGGGACTGTGATGGATGTAACTTGAAGTAATAAACAAACAAACAAACAAAAAAAGAGTTAGGCTTGAGGGTCGATGCTGTCTCTTGGTGGTAGAGTGTTTGCCTCGAATACTTGAGGTCCTGGGCTCAATCTCCAATACTACCACTAAACAAAATAAGAGGTAGATCCTTAGATGGCCATCAAAGCCCTTCCAGATCACAGGCCTCCTGGCATTCTGCTGTCTGCTTGTCTGTGATTGGGGTACTGGCTGCTCATTCTGAAGCTGTCCCTGCCAGCTGTGCCCCTCATTATGCCCTTAGATCTGGTGCCTTCACCCTCTGACATCAGGCACCAATAACAGTCATAGTGGTCAGGAAGCCTGGTTCAGTCAATGTGGCTTTATCTTAATGCACTTATACACAAGACAGCTTTCCTCCCTCCATCAGTTCCCATTCCCATCCTGCTCCACTTTAAGATCAATGCTTCAAGCAGTGTGTCAATACGTTAACTACTCCTCACATTCCTCTTATCAGCACCATGAAGTTCATGGAACTAAATATTTATTTTTCAGTGTTTTGATTGTAGGAGTACAAAGATTTTGTGTCAGTTCAACAAATTTTAACATAGGTATGTTAAATATATATATATGTTATAATATATGCTATATTATAACATTCATATAAGTATGCTAAAATAAAGAGCTGTATATGTTTGTAATATGTATAAAGAGGTATATATATATATGTGTGTATGTGTGTATATATATACATATATAAATACACACACACACACACACACACACACACACACACACACACACACACTTTTTTAGCTTCCAGATTGTCATATAGACAATATCCCTCATCTGAGAAGGTTCTCTCATAGGTATCTCCAATCAGCCACTGCCAGGGGCACCCACTATTCTGTCCTCTGTCACTATAAATTTGCCTTTGGAGAACATGGTATAAATTGACCCATATACCGTATGATGCTTGGTCCTGGCTCTGTCTCAACATTTTGTCTGTCAGATTCATGCATGCTATGTCAAACAGCAATAGTTTGTTCTTTTGTCATCTGTGTGGCATTCTGTACCTATTTATTCCACTTTTGATAGACATGGGACTGTCTCCAGGTTTGTGCCATTGTAAGTAATGCTGCTGTGTCCATTTTCATACCTATCTTTCAGTGGGCTTACAAGTCATTTTCCTTGTTTCTATACCCAGGAGTGTATTCTGAGTTATAGAAGAAATGTGTGTTTAGCTTTAATGGGTATTAGATGGTTTTTAAAGTGGTAGAACCAATTTACACTCCCAGCAGCACATTAAAGGTTCCAACTGCTCCACATCACTGTCCTCACTGGACCTGCTGGTCTCCTTAATTCCATTCATTCAGAATGGATTTGTGGTAGGTTCTAATTACAGAGTTAGCTGGAATTTCCCCAGGGTGTATTAATGTAGTGGAGTGCAGTAAGCTAAATGTTGAAATCAGAACCCTCAGGTAGTAGAATTTGAAGGTTGGGCCTGTGAAAGATGGCGATTTATACCTTCATCACAAGGACCCCCTTACTCCTTCCAGCCATGGAGGCTTGGTGATAGATACTCCCACCTGTGAATAAAAAATCAGGATTAACCAGGCATCTAAACTACCTGCATGGTGGTCTCTGACTTCCAGCCCTCAGAACTCTGAGAGGTTTATGTGGATAAGCCACCTGGTTTTAATGTTGTTTTTACCCTAACAGTCTAATCAGACTAAGGGGGTGGGTGACTTTTCACATATTTATTGAACAGTTGCAAAACTTCTGTGAGGCCATGGGGATAGCCTAGTGGTAGAGCACTTGCCCAGCATTCTTGTGGCCCTGGGCTCAAATCCCAGTACCAGAAAAAAAAATAGTATGAAAGTCTTCTTTGGCAACTCACCTGTTTATATCTTTTGACCATTTCCCAGTGGGCTATTTCTCTGTTGCATGTTATTGTCAAAGTTTCAGGTTGTTATTTACATAGCCTCAGTTGAATCCTTGGCCAGATACTTTTTATTGCAAGTATCTCTCCAAGATGTGGATATCCTTTTCATTCTTCTAATGATGCCTTTGAGGCAATAGGTATTCTTAATTTAATTGCAATTTAACATTATTTTTTGAGGCTGGTGTTTGTCCTGTTCTATTTAAGAAACTCATGGCATTTGCTTATGTCATCTTCTAGGACAACTTTTGTTTTGTCTCCATGTTTAGTTTGGTATGTAACTTGAATCAGTGTGGTATGAGATCTGTTTCTCTACATTTGTTTTTTGCATGTAGACATCCAACTAATGCAACTATGTCTACAGAGATGCCCATCTGTCTTGTCGTTCCCACCAAAGTGCAATGACATGTATTCATTCTCCTTAATCTTCTCCTTGTTTCTTGGTTTTTTGTTTGTTTGGTTTTTTTCTTCTTAGCCAATTCTGGTGGCTCACACCTAAAAGGTGAGCCAGGAGATGAAGAGGAATTTTAATCCAGCAACATGACTACTTTGGCAAGAGATCACAGCCAAAACCTAGGTCTGTGTGATCCAGCTGGAATAGACATACCCTTAGTATATACCTTTAATCACTCTTTCTGGGATATACATCCTTATTCCTTTTGACTGGAATATAGACATCACACATATTTAATCCCTCTGGCTGGAATTTAGTACAAATCTTTAATCCCAAACAATTATGTCTAATTAAGGGTCAGACAAAGTGATGAATCAGAGAAAGTTTTGATGGAATGAGTCATAGATAAGATACAACTAACTCTCACAAGAACAGACAGGAAAGAAAAGCTACTTAAGAGTAGACAGAGAGTTTGTTGTGACAGTATAGCACAGTTCGATGTAATTTGGTACAGTTCGGTTGAGTGCAGTTGAGTTCATGCAGTTCAGTTTGTGGAGTTCAGAGGCAGTTTTTCCAAGCAGAGCAATTCAGTGAGAAGCAGAAAGAAGCCAGTTTGAATAAGTCAGCTTGGAGAGGAGTTTTGAGACAGAATAGTTGAGTTGAACTAGCCAGCCCGAGCTCAGAAAAAACTGAAAAGAGTGAGTTTATTCAGCAGTAAGTCTAGGAGTCTGAAAAGCATTCTAGGCTTAGGTTAGCAGATGGAGACTGGAAGCTGAAACCTTCAAGATCTGGGCATGGAGAGTGGAGTGTATGGAAGCTAGAAACTTCTAGGCCTAAGCCTAGGGATAGTTAGATAGAAACACTCTGGGCTCAGCCCAAGACATATATTCATAAAGCCTGGGTACAGCTCTCATCTCATCCCTTCTTCTGAGGAAATAAAAACTACATTTACAAAGGGAATTGTCACAAGTTTGAGGCTTGCCTGGCCTACCCAAGTACCAGGCCAGTGGAGGCTTCAGCATGAGAACCTGTCTCAAAATACATAGAAGTCTGAATTACTGAGAATGGGTGTTAATAGAGAGACAAGACCTCTAAAAATCTGCTTGAAATATGGATGCTACCTACTTCCTGTCTTTCTAAGTGTCTATTGCTTTGGACACAACCATAGTATATTCTCTCTTGCGTTACTCGTTCTCTCATTCCATCCTTGCCTCCTTAATATATATTGTTGACTTTCCATGTTCTAACATAGAGGATGATAAACCCAGAGGGAAAGCAGTTTGCTAGTGTCGTAGCACATTGGGAGGACATCTGTAATGACTCAGAGCTCAAGAAAGAGGCTGAGTTTGGAGATTCAGCCCATATCTGGTAGCTGAAGACATGGGCATAGAAGAGGATATGGAGGACAGAGCCAAGAGAGTAGGGTGGAGTTCTGGAAGCACCAGTTTTCAATAATGGGATTGTAGTTAGTTGCTTGTAAGATAAAGAGAATGTGCTACTTTGTAAAAAGGAAAAGAGAAGGAGAGAGGAGAGAGAGAGAGAGAATGATATATCAAGGAATTGGTGCCATCCCTCACAACACACAAATCAAGAATGAGGAATAAATGAACCCACTGGGCTTGACGTCAGAGGTAAATGAAAGAATGACCTTGTATCAGGACTGGAACAAAAGTCCACACAGGAAGTGGAAGCCTTCAGTCTAGAGACTTGGAAGACAATGAAAGATGAGCAAGAAGGGAAGATGGGTGTGAAGGAACGTACATTGTGCTCATGTCACCATTTATCCTGCAACATGGCTTCCAAACCATACTGGGTTTTAGGGCAACTGTGTCTGTTTCTTCCATATTCTCCTCCCTCTTTACCTGCCTGCACCTTGGCAGCTCATTTATTCTACCAACGCCTCTTGGCATAGGCCAGCTTCATTGCTTGGGAGTAACAATTCAAGAAGCTAGTTTCTTCCTCCCTGCTTCAGCTCCCCTTTCTGCCCCTTCCTGTGTGCTTAGAAAACAAAACAGCATAAACTGTTTAGGATAATTAAGAAACAGAAACTAATAGTCATATGAAAATGTGTCATTTTGTTAGTTATTATGACAGTCTATCACAGTTATTTTCTAAGCTACTCAGAAATCAAGTTGCTAAGAGACAAGCAATATTTGCTTATCTAAATATAAGAGATAGATAGGGCATCTTCAAAAACCTCAAGAGATCTGCAGAATATGGCATTCAAAGATGTTTTCTTAACTTAAGATTTTTTGATATCGAGACATGTCAGCTCCTGACAGCACCCCCTATTCTACTCCAAGTAGAAGATGAGCATCGAAGAATCTCCAGTGGGAGATGATTGAATTGGTGGTAAGC
>CAJQZJ010010806.1:1360216-1407272 GCA_907164525.1 Lophiomys imhausi
TGTGTGTGTGTGTGTGTGTGTGTGTGTGTGTGTGTGTGTGTGTGTGTGCAAGCACATGCATATATATGCCTGTACATATGGAAGCCAGAAGTCAACATCAGGTGTCTCCTTCGGTTGCTTCTCACTCTAGAGACAGGGTCTGTCACTGAGCATGGAACTTATCAACTTGGCTAGATTGGCTGTCCAGCAAGTTCCAGAGATCTGTCTGCCTCTACCTCCCCTGGACTGGAATTGCAGGCATATGCCACTGTGTCTGGCATTTTACATGTGTGCTGGGGATTCGAACTCAGGTCTCCATGCTTGCACAGCAGTTTACCAACTGGGCCATCCCCAGCACCTAAGGATTCTTCATGTCTGGCACAATGGATAGAACCTGGATCCAGAGTGCCTCATTCTGGTACCAGAATCCAGTCAGACCCCAGCCCCTCACCAGTCCCTGGCCAGTCATTCCAGAAAAACCTCATTGAAAAATCCTCCCTTGCTGCTCACACAAATTGTTTCTCCATGAGCTCAGTTATGCTTCTTCCTCCCTAGCCTTGAACTTATCTAAACAGCCACAAACACCTCCATGCTTATGAAAATGAAATTATCCAGATGTCTTTGCAGATGTTACAAATGGCCAGCACAGTGCAGCAAAAATGAAAAGGAAATCTCTTCTCCCCACTTGGGATGCGTGTTTGCAAATGGGACTAGCAAAAATGACCAGGTGCATACCAATTCCTCATGAAGGTGACTTTATCCCTGTAATGAGAATTCCTCTTTTAAAAATCAATTTTGAAATCATAAATATTCAAATTTAGAATGTCCCCCACCCCCAGTGCTAAGCAAAGATTAATGTTTGATGGTTATTTTATTGTTAATAATTTTATTTTGGATTTTAAAATTAAGAAATACTGTGAGATATAGCAAAGATGAGGGGTAAGGGTGATTCTTTGGTGTTTTGTAGGATAGGGTTTGTGACGAAAAGCAGGTTGTACCTGTGTGTTTGGGAGCAGGAGCTGGGAGAGTTAGGGAAGGAGAAGATAGAAAGGCAGATGGAAGTAAAGAGCTTCCTGGAGGGAGTGAAGCTGCAGGGGATCCTGAGGAGGACAGGGGATTTTTGAAGGATCAAAGCAGTGAAGAAGGCCTTGAGCAAGTGTTCAGGGGTCAATCAGTGATGAGGCTCATGGGAAGAGGGGCACTGCACTACTTCAGCAGAAGATGGAGGGGGCCCCTAGATGCCTGGCTGAGAACGCCTAGACTCTTACCTTGGAAGCAAGAGCCAGTAATGGGTGATGCAAACAAAGGCCATGGAATGAAAGCAGGAAGGAACAGGCGATTCCTCATGTGGCAAAGAGAAGTGAAAACTGGAAGACAGTGGCTCATCCGTTGGCCTATCATTCTTAGATCCAAACCCTCACAGAGAAGTTGAGAGCTCCAGGGGGCCTGATCTGGGATTAGGATATTACCCTATAGGCTTAATCCTGCATCCAGATGCAGTTGGAGGAGGAGCCACAGAACGGGCCAGGGCCTCACACCCTTCCTGCCTGTGGCTGGCTCATCTCTTTGTCTCTGGGCAACCTGCAGGATCTGCTGAATCTGCTTCCTTGACAACCTGCTCTGTGGCCTGGCTGCCCACTGGAGCTACTGTCTGCATTCATGAACAGCATCACATCCCTTCAGGTCCTGCTGCTGTGTCCTTGAGTCTCCCGCAGCTCTGGTTCTTGGCTTGCCTTTCCACAATCTGTCGTGTGTAGCAGTATCCCAGCAGCTGCCACCTCCCCAAAGCCTGCAGCCTCACATGGAAGACCTCTCCAGGGCCAGCAGACAGGACCCAGAGCTGCCCAGAAAGGCCCTGTGCACTGCCATGGGGTGGGAGCAGGTATGTCCTTGACCTCCAGGACCTCCTAGCCCCTAAGATGTTGCTAGAGCTGAAGGTAAATCCCAGGCTAAAATCAAAGGTGGACCAATTTTTTGTTTGTTTGTTTTATTTCGCTAAAATACAATTATCATTTTGAGATAGAAACAGTCTGTCACTCCCCAGCAGGGCTCTGAGATGGCCTTATACTGTGACAGTGGGAGAAGTCTTCCTGCTTCTTTGCTGGTGTTGGCTAATGGCCTCATGGCCATCTGGCCTGATCCATGCAGATGGCTTCAGTCAATCTTCATTCCTGGCCTCAGGCCTCTTTGGTTCTAACATGCTCTCAGCTTGTGCCCTGACCCTCTCAACATTAGATCATACTAGGCACAGAGATAGTCAGAAGTCAGGTCCCTGGATGCCAGGAGAAGCCAAAGCCATTTCCTCTTGGTAACCTGCCTGCCTCCGCAAAACTCTGTCCAGCTGTAAAGAACACATTCTCTTTGCCTTGGATTCCCCAAATCTGCATTCCTGGGGGGGAATGTGTTCTGCCTTTGAGCCGTGCCTTTTGGGGGGCTGAGAAGCAGACAGTGACGTTCTCTCCACCTTCCGGGCTATGGTGCTGGGATCTCCCAGCATGCCTTCCATCCTCCCAACACCAGCTTCCTTCTTAGGTGATCACTAAGTAAGGAATGTTTTACAAAGTGCTTATCTAGTGCCAGGGACAAGGCTGTACTAATTCCATTAAGCTTCACAGACACCCTACAAAATAAGTGTTACCATTAACCCTACTTGGAAGATGAAAATTTTAAAGCACTGACAAGTCAAGTCTCTTTCCTGAAGGCACATAGCCACTAAGAGGCAAAACCAAGAAGCAAAGCCAGCTTCTCTACCAAACCCCTGGGTCTGGAGTGACCAACCCTAAAGTGCCTATGGTTAGCTGATAAGTTACCTCACTTCCCAGAGTTAGGATTAGGGCAGGGCTCTGTTCTTATCTTGCCAGGAGATTTAAAGCATCCATTCAAGGAATCCAGGGACAACTGGACAACGGAAACCTCAGCAGAAAACAGATCAGACACCAAAGAAGACGAGTGGCCCAGATGATCCAGCCTTGCAGACTTCTTCAATAGCAGTTTCCTCAAAAGTCTATAACCACAACAACTCAAAATCGCTAAGATCGTTCAGCTCCACAGACTACTCCAGCCAGGTCTTCAGTAAAGTTCTGAAGATCAGCTTCTGTCTATGAACTTCGTAGGACATCTAAATAGCTGAGCACAAAGGGACTGAACATCAAAAGATTCTATTAACATTTTTAACCATTTTTCCATTCTTATTTGGGCCCCAAACAGGTTTACTACGTCCCAAATCAGCAGGAAGTCATTTTAAGAGAACAACGTCCCATCCCCAGAAGGTGGGGAGGGTGTTCTTCCCCTTTGGTTATTTGATAGATAATAGAAAATTTTGTTATTTAGGGGAAAAGACTACAAGCTGTTAAATGGTCTTGTCACTTCCAGGAACTTCTTAAAGAACAGGAAGAGGGGCTGGAGAGATGGCCTAGCAGTTAGGAGTAGTTGTTGCTCTTGAAAAGGATCAAAACTGGCAGCTCACAGCCTGTAAATCCAGTTTCATGGGATCCCTTGCCCTCTTCTGGCCTCTGAGGGAACTGCATGCATGTGGTACACATTCACACAAGCAGATACACACACACACACACACACACACACACAGAGAGAGAGAGAGAGAGAGAGAGAGAGAGAGAGAGAGAGTCAGAAGCATATGAGCAAAGGGGACTGACCGTGATGCATAGATGCGAGACAGGTATAAAACTAAGTAAGCACAGGAACAGCTCCGGGCACCTGGAAGAGAAACCCCTCAATTTGCAGTTGTATCAATGGGGCCCTAACTAAATGATGCAGCCAGTACCTAAGACACCTGGGAGCAAGTGTAACTATCTGACCTTACACCAAAGACTTGTGGTCATCACCAGAGGCAAGCCTGGCTCTCAGTTCATACCTTAGACTGAGAGGCTAGCCCTGCCTAAGTGGCATTTGTCATAGGCCCAGCTGTGATGTTTGGACAGACCTCTAGGCCAAGTAAAGAAGCATGTGCTTCTCAGTGGGGCTGTGACACATCTGTCCAGGAAAAGCCAGACCCCTACTTAGCACTTCTGAGAGGTTGTTTATAGAACTGGCTTTCCATGTGGCTCATCCTGCACTTGGGAGTGTTACCCTTCAAAGAAAGTGATTTATTCCTCCAACAAATGTTTATTGAGTACTTAGTATATGTGAAGTACTCAGAAAACTCCTGGGGACAGAGGACAAGCTGTCATTTGAGAGGCTTGTATGGCCTTGCATGGAGAATCGTCACAATAAAATAGAACAGGTGTAGGCTGTGCACTTACAAGATGACCACAGTAACTAATGTCTGAGAGTTTACACAGTAGTCACATTGTTGTGCCTAGAATGCTGGGACTTGTGTTCCCATACACCATAGATATTAATTTGTGTAGCCCTCACCACATCTCTGTTAGGGGACAACATGGGCATTCCACCATATTGTGATGCATTGCCCTCCCAAACTAAACTATGTATGATATTTTCTAAGTACATAGTCTGCACCAAGGTATACATACTGTGGACCTAGCCAGAGCCCTTGGGATATCCAATGGGTTTCCCACTCCTCCCTATGGTCTCCTTGCCCTCTCAAGAATCCCTTTGCTGCCCTGACTGCTAGGCAGATCCCACCTGGTGCTTTTCTCACCCTCTAGGTGATCCCCCAGCACTGGCTGAGAACTGAGACACTCCCATCTGCTATCTTCACTGCAGGACCAGATGTCCATAGCTTTGGCCAGCCAAGACCAAGGAAGGCCTTTTTGGCCCACTTCCTCTTTCCATGCTCAACATAGTTGATCTCTGCCAGGCATCTGGATTTGAACCAACCACTAACCTCAAATTCTAGTTTCACCACCCTATTGGTGTGTTCCCTAGGTGAGGGACATACACTCTCTAGCCTTGCCCTTCCTGTCATGAAGAGATCAACAATAATAGCTCCTACCTCATTAAGGTGTCTCAAAAAGCAAAGTACTATGAGAACCAGAGGGTACTGCTGTCCACATATATTCACATAATTATTTTAATGCATATAATTATATATTGAGCCATTAGAGTTTTAGTTTAAGACATGAAATCTAAAGCCAAAATGGCCAGGAATCAGGTCCTAGCCTTGCCTCTTACTAGGTATGTGACCTTGGGTAAGTTAATTAGCCTCTCTGTGCCCCAATTCAGTTTCCTCTTCTGTAGTTTTCCAAGAAGATTAAACAGCTTAATCCACTTAAAGCATTTAAATGGTGCCAGTCACAGTCAGCATCCCATAAAAATGCCAGACATGACTAGTAGCAGATTCAAAAGATTAGCATATCATAATATAGCCATAGTAACAAATACTTGAGAGTTTACAGAGTGTGTACACGTTTATTTAAAAAAAATTTTTTGTTTGGTTTGCATGTAGGGGGACAGGGTCTCACTACAAATCCGAGGGTGGTCTGGAATTCACTGTCTTCCTGCATCTGCCTCCTGAGTGCTGGGATTACAGGCACACACCTCCATGTATAGTCCCTGCAGGAGTGTTTGCTGAAAGACCAGATCACTTCGTTCCTGGGTAAGTTAATGGAGGAGAGGATACTCAGGCTGGGAATTTGACAGAGGAATAAGGTTAGGGCAGGTGCAGGAAGGCAGCAGAAAGGGCATAGTGAATAGTGGGGATGGGGGTGGAGGGGAGGGGGGCTCTGCACAAGGCCTTCAGGAGAGCCAGCTGTTGGACGACGTTCTAGCAAAGCTCTGCATCTTCAGTCCAAACCACAATTCTCCAGAAGCTTTAGACAGCACAGATCCAAAAGTTCACTACTCTAGATCCTGAATCAACTGGTTTCAAATAGAACCAGGTGGAGCTTAATTTTTATCACCTTATCAGGTGCTTCCTAAGTACAGCCCGTCCTGGCAAGGCCCACCAAGAGACTCAGGTCTCAAGACTTCAACTGTGTGGGACCCATATAGACTCCTTTGCCCGAACACAGACCTCAGGGGAATGCTCCCGGACCTTCTGGGCTTTGGTTAGACCCGAGAATTTCCTTTGCAGCAAGTCCTTAGGTGATACGGGTGTTGCAGTGCAGGACTTCACTTTGACCTTTGACCGGGGGGGGGGGGGGGGGGGGGATAAAAACACAAGATGTGCGGAATCAAGAGAAAGCATGCTTGGACAGCTCACAGAGTCTGCTATGCCAGCCTCGGAATTTTAGGTTTGGTTCCACTAGACCCACAGTGGGTCACGAAGAGACGGGACAGTGTGACTTGGCATTTGAGTCAGAGGTGGCTCAGGGCTGTTTGGAATAAGAGTTCAGTCTGGGGAATCAAGACACTGCCACAGGGAAGGGGGGTCAGGTACAGTGGTGAGAGAGAGGAGGAGGTCCAAGGACAGACCCTGTGGCCATCCAGGCTTGACAACTGGGAGGAAAAGGATAGCCCAAAACTCCAGAAGCAACTGAAGAGAAAGAACAAGGTAGCCGATAGTAAGGAACACTTCAAGGCATTGCGAGGGCAAATGGAAAAAAAACAAAACAAAACAAAACTTAATACTAAAGGTTAGCCAGGTGTGGTGGTGCACACCTGCCATCCCAGGTCTAGGGAAGCAGAACCAGGGGGATTATGAGTTCAAGGCCAACCTGGGCTATTGAAGGAAACACTGTCTCAAAATAAACAAGCAAGCAATAGCATGAGTGTAACTTTAGGGAGACTGGTCCCACACCTGTGGCAAATAAGAGGACAGCCTTCCCCTTGCATTGAGGGTGTCTCTAAAGTCCCAGAGTGAGTGGATGGCAGCCAGGAAGAGGCAGTGTGTGGCTGAGCACTTGCGTGTGATCCCAGGTCTCCCGTGTGTGGCATTGTCACTGGAGATGAGGTCACACATCAAAGGAGCACTGGAGAACTGTGTTGTCGAACACTGATGCCCAATATCTCCTACAAGAGCTTCAGACAAATGAGCTGAGAGCACAGGGCAAGGGTGGCAGGCTTTGACTGGGGGTCTGGGCACCACATACACAACATCAGAAGGCTGCGAACCACTGTGAGCCATGAAATACCACACGCCATCCACCCTGGAGTCCAAGAAAAGTCCACCTGCTTTCTGAATCAGGTCAGCCCCTGATGCCATGCAGAGGAAGGTGTTGCTCACCCTGGGCTCTGTTCTTCTTATATGTACCTTGCAGGGCTCCATGATAGCAGCTTCACTATTAGGAAAGAGATAAGCAAAGATAAGAGACCAGTAGCAAAAGTGCTCCAGTCCCTTTGCTGAAGAGACCCAGGTCCAAACATTGGAATTCCTGCCGGGGTAAGGCGACTTTATCTTTGCTGCTTGGGCACAGCACAGTCCCACCTCCGGGCATCCTTGGAAAAGGCAAGGAGTTAAGCCTTCAGAAGGCGTTCCTCAGAATCGTGTCGATACGGAGAATTTTTAAGGAGAGGTCCAGGGTTGTAGGTGGAGCCTAACCCTGCCTATCACCTCTGTCTCAGAGAAGGGGGTCACATAGATCCCCGAATGAAGAGGTAGGGATGCTGGGGTCCTGCCATCTGCACACCAGCACAAGAGGGAGAACCAGCCATGATCTCTGCCAGAAGCCCTGACTTCTTAAGGGACAAAGGCAGAAGTGACCCAGGAAAAGGGAAGGTGGTGACTGAAGCCCCTGGCCGACTGTACGAAACCAGTTCTGGCCAGTGCTGGGTGTGTCTTGCAAAGCATTATACAAAGTCTGCCTCAAACATGCTCTCCAAAGTGGAGGAGATAAAACACTGCCAGAGAGATCTAGATGTTCACTGAGAACTGCCACAGGTTCTTAGAGACCTGTTTACAATCCACCCAGCTGCCGTGAGTCCCAGAGAGGTTCTGGAGGAAAGAAGAGCCAAAGCCAGAGAAGGGACATTTTGTCTTGCATCTGTGGCATCCTGCTCCCTTTTTGTGACAACAGCATCCCATCCTCTCACACTCCTCCCATGCAGTTTAGAGTGATGTTTCTCCTCCACCTGAAGCTGGCTCTTTGATTAGGAACAACCGACTTCAGATTCCTTGCCCAGTAATTGATGCATAGATGGGATGGGATCGTGACCCATCACAGTTTGGTGGGCATCCACTTTAGATGCATACAGGATCCTAGGAAAGCACTCTCCTGCTGGGATTGTAGGCCAGGGAGAGAGCCCAGAGCTGCAAGTGTCTCTTGATACAACATTCATCCAAGAAGAAAAGCAGAGGGAAGATAGAGATACATATTCCTGACTTGAGAAAATCATCAGCATATGCTTAGCACGAGCTCTACCCCTAACTTTGTGGTTATGTGAGCTAATGAATTCCCCCTGGTTAAAGCAGGTTGGTGGCATTTGGAACACTCTGACCTTTCCCACAAAAAAGGCTCAGAACCTCAGGCATTTCCCACCTCAGGGTAAGGCACCTCTGAGACTTTGCAGTTCAACGGCCTGGATATGTACCTAGCATTCTCCCTGCTCGGCTGCATGAAGGTTTCTCAGGAAATTCTAGGCACCATTTTGTTGTCATCTGAGTCCTCACAGTCCCATAGAGAGATAGGCAACAGGCTGCAAAAGGGAGACGTGGGAGGTTGTGCACTAGGTGAACTAACAAAGATGGGAGTTTGGTGCTGGAGGAGCGTGAAGAAGGGGAGGAAGCCCCTTACAACTGGGTACAGAGTACCTGGCATATCAAATAGATACAGATGGCATTTGGCCTGTCTGTACTCATAAAGGATTTAAAGCCCCATAAGTCAGCAAGGTGGGTGAAGAATGATAGGAAACTGTGACTTATTGAGCACCCATTATGATTTATATTAGCTACTTTTCTCATTGATGAGACCTGACAGATGTAACTTCAAGGATGAAAGAGTTATTTCTGCTCATGATTTCAGCTCATCGTGGTGGAGTTCATGATGGCATGAGGCAGTTCCTCACACCTTGGCAGATTAGGAAGCATTGAGTAAGGAGGAATGCAAGGTCCAGCTATAAGCCTCAACACCCACCCCAGTCGCCTGTGTAACCCAGCTGGAACTCATGTCCCATAGGTGCCATAACCACACAAAACAGGACCATGAGCTGATCACCAAGTGTGAGACACATGAGCCTGTGGGAGACATTTCACATTTAGTCCAAACTGTACTTCAGGCACTGTGCAGTAAATTTTCTCATTTAGCCTTCACAGTAACACAATGAAGTAATTACAAGGATTGTTATTTTACATATGAAGACATCAGGGCCAAGAACAGTTTATATATATACTCTGTAGAAAAAGCCTAACTTCAGAACCCTCTTGATCCAGGGACTTACACTTTGCTATAGAATCCCATTTTCCCCACTGTTCACATCTGCCTCCATCATGACTTCAGAACCTTTATCCTGGTGGTTGCTCAGTGGCGTCTACAGCTACAGGGTGACTTCATCCTTTCTTCCTGAATTAACCAGCAAGAAGCATAGCTCTAAACCAGCCTTCCCAACAACCTTATTATTGTGCTGAATTGTCTCTGACTGAAGTAAAACACGCATCCCTGAACCAACAGCTCTGTCCAAGGAGAATGATGTTGGAGCATCCAGGAGTCAAAAGCACACTGACTCAGTTCCCATTACCATGGATAGAATGCAGCACGAACATTGCCGAAATGGTACCTGGTAGACACTCGGAGAATTCCAGGGCAGAGGTCATCTCATTCTTTTTTTTTAATAATAAATTAATTTATTCGTTGCTTCAGGTTACATCTCTTTCCCCCTTCCCAACCCCGCCCTTCCACCCACTACCCCCTAACACTTCTATCCCATTCCTCTGGAGTGGAGTGTCCCTACATAACTGTACCTCACCCCAGTTCAGAAGTCATATGAGGGCCATGAGCCTCCTCATACACTGAAGGCCTACAAGGCAGCACCACCAGTGAAAAGTGTCTCATTGCCAGGGAGGGAAAACTAAAAAACAAACCAACAAACAAACAAAAACAAAACAAAAAAATTAAAAGTCTATATCAATGTTCCCTTTGGTGCGTTGGTTGTAGTATAGATATCCTGTACTATATAGCTAAAATCCTACTATAAGTGAATAGTGCTATGTACATCCTTCTGAGTCTGGGTTAGCTCACTCAGGATGACCTTTTCTAGTTCCATCCATTTGGCTGCAAATTGCATGATTTCATTGTTTCTGATAGCTGAGTAGTATTCCATTGTGTAGATGTACCACAGTTTTTTAACCCATTCTTCAGTTGAGGGACATCTGGGTTGGTTCCAGTTTCTAGCTATTACAAATAAGGCTGCTATAAACATAGATGAGGAAACTTCCTTCTGATTCCATGAGGAGTCATTTGGATGTATACCCAGAAGTGGTATGGCTGGGTGCTGAGGCAAAGCTATTTCAAGTTTTCTAAGATATCGACATACTGACCTCCATAGTGGTTGCACAAGCCTGCATTCCCACCAGCAATGGATGAGGGTTCCCTTTTCTCCACACCCTCACCAGCATGTGCTCTCATTTGAGCTTTTGATCTTAGCCATTCTGACAGGTGTGAGATGGAATCTCAGAGTCATCTTGAGTTGCATTTCACTGATGATAAAGGATGTTGAGCATTTCTTCAGGTGTCTCTCAGACACTAGGGATTCCTCCTTTGTGAATTCTCTATTTAGCTGTCTCCCATTTTTTGATTGGATTATTTGGTTTCTTGGTATTTAATTTCTTGAGTTCTTTGTAGATTTTGGATATTAGCCCTCTGTCAGATGTGGGGTTGGTGAAGATTTTTTCCCAGTCTGTAGGCTGCCGTTTTGTTCGAATGACAGTGTCTTTTGCCTTACAGAAGCTTTTCAGTTTCATGAGGTCCCATTTATTGATTGTTTGTCTCAGGTCCTGAGCTGTTGGTGTTCTGTTCAGGAAGTTGTCACCTGTGCCAATGAGTTCGAGGGTTTTTCTCACTTTTTCTTCTAGTAGATTTAGTGTGATCAGCCTTATGTTAAGGTCTTTGATCCACTTGGACTTAAGTTTTGTACAAGGTGATAAGTATGGGTCTAATTTCATTCTTTTACAAGTGGACATCCAGTTGGACCAGCACCATTTGTTAAAGATGCTTTCCTTTTTCCATTATGCGGTTTTAGCTTCTTTGTCAAAAATTAGGTGGCCATAGGTGTGTGGGTCCATTTCTGGGTCTTCAATTTGATTCCATTGATCTACTGGTCTGTTTCTATACCAATACCATGCTGTTTTTACTACTATTGCTCTGTAGTACAGCTTGAAATCTGGGATGGTGATACCTCCAGATGTTTTTTTATTGTACAGGACTGATTTAGCTATTCTGGGATTTTTGTTGTTCCATATGAAGTTGAGTATAGCTTTTTCCAAGTCTATTAACAATTGTGTTGGTATTTTGATAGGAATTGCATTGAATCTATATATTGCTTTTGGTAGAATAGCCATTTTTATTATGTTGATCCTACCTATCCATGAGCATGGGAGATCTTTCCATCTTCTAATGCCTCTTCCATTTCTTTCTTCAGGGGCTTGAAGTTCTTGTTATATAGGTCCTTTACTTGCTTGGTTAGAGTTACCCCCAGGTATTTTATATTGTTTGTGGCTATTGTGAAGGGGGTTGTTTCTCTTATTTCTTTCTCAGCCCATTTGATTGTTGTATAGAGAAGGGATTCTGATTTTTTTTTGAATTAATTTTGTATCCAGCCACCTTGCTGAAGGTGTTTACCAGCTGTAAGAGTTCTCTGGTGGAATTTTTGGGGTCGCTTATGTATACTATCATATCGTCTGCTAATAGGGATAATTTGACTTCTTCATTTCCGATGCTTATCCCCTTGATCTCCTTTAGTTGTCTTATTGCTCTAGCAAGAACTTCAAGTACTATATTGAAGAGATATGGTGAAAGTGGGCATCCTTGTCTTTTCCCTGAGTTTAGAGGAAATGCTTCAAGTTTCTCTCCATTTAATTTGATGTTGGCTATTGGCTTGCTGTATATTGCCTTTATTATTTCTAAGTACGGTCCTTGTATGCCCGTTCTCTTCAGAACTTTTAGCATAAAGGGGTGTTGGATTTTGTCAAATGCTTTTTCTGCATCTAGCGAGATTATCATGTGTTTTTTTTTCTTTCATCTTGTTTATGTGGTGAATTACATTGATAGACTTTCATATATTGAACCATCCCTGCATTCCAGGGATGAAGCCTACTTGATCATGGTGTATGATACTTTTGATGTGTTCTTGAATTTGGTTTGCTAGTATTTTATTATTTTTGCATCTATGTTCATGAGGGAGATTGTTCTGAAATTCTCTTTCTTTGTTGGGTCTTTGTGTGGTTTAGGAATCAGGGTGACTGTGGCCTCATAGAATGAGTTTGGCAGTGTTCTTTATGCTATTATTTGGCGAAAGAGTTTGATGAGTATTGGTGTTAGCTCCTCTTTGAAGGTCCGGTAGAATTCCGTGCTAAAGCCATCTGGCCCTGGGCTTTTTTGGTTGGGAGGTTTTTAATGACTGTTTCTATTTCCTTAGAGGTTATAGGGCTGTTTGATCTGTTAATCTGATCTTGATTTAGCTTCAGTAGGTGGAATCTATCAAGAAAAAATCCATTTTGCTTAAGTTTTCAAATTTTGTGGAGTATAGATTTTTAAAATAGGATACAAATATTCTCTGGATTTCCTCAATATCTGGTATTTCTCCCTTTTTATTTCTGATTTTGTTGATTTGGGTTTTTTCCCTCTGCCTTTTAGTTAATTTTGCTAAGGGTCTGTCTATTTTGTTGATTTTCTCAAAGAACCAACTCTTGGTTTCATTGATTCTTTGTATAGTTCTTTTTGTTTCTAAGTTGTTGATTTCAGCCCTATTTTTGATGATTTCCTGCCTTCTGCAGCTCTTGAGAGTGTTTGCTTCTTTTTTTTTTCCAATTCACCCAGTTTAGCTGTTAATTTGCTAGGAGCTGTCACAATTTTCTTTTTGAAGGCACTTAGTGCTATAAACTTTCCTGTTAGCACAGCTTTCATTGTGTCCCATAGGTTTGGGTATGTTGTGCCTTCAATGTTGCTTGATTTTAAGAAGTCTTTGATTTCCTTCTTTATTTCTTCCCTGACCCAGTACTCATCCAGTAAAGAGTTGTTCAATTTCCATGTGTGTGTAGGCTTTCTCTTGATTCTTTTGCTGATGAAGTCCAGCTTTATTCCATGGTGGTCTGATTAGATACAAGGAGTTATTTCAATTTTCTTGTATCTATTGAGACTACCTTTGTGTCCAACTATATGATCGATTTTGGAGAAGGTTCCATGTGGTGCTGAGAAGAAGGTTTATTCCTTTGTGTTTGGGTGAAACCTTCTGTAGATATCTGTTAGGTCCATTTGGTTCATGATCTCTGTTAGACTCATTATTTCTCTGTTTGGCTTCTGTCTTGATGATCTGTCCATAGTTGTGAGTGGGGTGTTGAAGTCTCCCACTACTAATGTGTTGTGATCGACATGCGATTTAAGTTTTAGAAGCGTTTCTTTTACAAATGTAGGTGCCTTTGTATTTGGGGCATAGATGTTCAATATTGAGATGTCCTCTTGATGAATATTCCCTTTAACGAGTATGTAATGCCCTTCTCTGACTTTTTTTATTAACTTCAGTTAGAAGTCTATTTTGTTTGATATTAGGATGGCTACTCCAGCTTGCTTCCTGGGTCCATTTGCTTGGAAAATCTTTTCCCAGCCCTTTACTCTGAGATAGTGTCTATCTTTGATAGTGAGATGTGTTTCTTGTATGCAGCAAAAAGATGGGTCTTGTTTATGGATCCAATCTGTAAGTCTGTGTCTTTTTATTGACGAGTTGAGTCCATTGATGTTGATGGATATTAGTAACGAAGGGTTGTTATTTCCCATTATTTTGGTATATGTGGTCATCCTGTGCCTCTTTTGGTTTAGTTGCTGTGGAGTTTTCTATTTCCTCTGTTTTCTTGGGTGTAGTTATCTTCTCTGGGTTGGAATTTTCCTTCTAGGATCTTCTGTAGGGCTGGGTTTGTGGGTAGAGGATATTGTTTAAATTTGATTTTGTCATGGAATATCTTGTTTTCTCCATCTATATTCATAGAGAGTTTTGCTTGGTATAGTAGTCTGGCTTGGTACCTATGTTCTCTCAGGGCTTGTAGGACATCTGTCCAGGCCCTTCTAGCTTTTAAAGTTTCTGAGGAGAAGTCAGGTGAATTCTGATGGGTCTGACATTGTATGTGACTTGACCTTTTTCTCTTACAGCTTTTAATATTCTTTCTTTGTTCTGTACATTTGGAGTTTCAATTATTATGTGGCGAGAGGAGTTTCTTTTGTGATCTAATCTGTTTGGTGTTCTGTAAGCCTCTTGGATTTTTATTGGCATCTCTTTCGTCAGGTTTGGGAAGTTTTTTTCTATGATTTTGTTGGTGATATTTCCTGGACCTTGGAGTCAGGAGTCTTCTCTTTCCTCTATGCCTATAATTCTTAGGTTCCATCTTTTCATTGAGTCCTTGATTTCTTGGATGTTGTGGGTGAGAGATTTTTTAGCTTTCTCATTTTCTTTGGATGTTGTACTGATTTCTTCCATTGAAACTTCCATTCCTGAGATCCTGTCTTCCACCTCTTGCATCCTATTTTTGATATTCATTTCTGTAGTTCCTGTTCTTTTCCCTTGATTCCCCATTTCCACTTTAAATCTGACTGTGTTTTCTTTATTGTTTCCATTTCCATTTTCATGTCTTGAATAATTTTATTCATGTGGTACATTTCCTGCTCCAATTTGCTTGTCTTTGCCTGGAAATCTTTCATTGCTCTGTCTTTTTCCTGTTCAAGTTGAGCCACCTTGGCTTGGAGCTCTCTAATGGTATTATCCATTGCTTTCACTTGTGAAGTTGAGGCTTCTTTGAATTCCTTCTTAGATTTAAGTTCTTCTTGAAGGGACTCTATCACTTTCCCTAATGTAGAATTTTCATCGTTTTCATGTGCTTCTGCTGTGGTGAGATGGTCAGGATTGGATGAACTAGGATAGTGTTGTTTGTTGGAGTCATATTTCCCTGATTTCTGTCTTTTCTTGGACCTTTGGCCATTTGGAAGTTCTTAGCTGTCTGCTCCTGATGTCTTCTGGGCTTGGATCCAAAGGGGGCGCTTCAGTGTAGCAGTCGAATTGCTTGGTGATCTGTCGCTGCTTACAGGGGGATCTCATGGTCACTGTGCATCTAATAGCCAGAAGCACTGTGAGTTGGTGCAGCCTATTCCCCGGCAATGAGGAATGGCCCAGGATTGTTTCACTGCTCCCAAGTCAGACCTCTCTATGTTGCACACTGAGTGTTCAGCCTGCAGTGGCTCTGGTGGTATGGTCCTGTGTGCCCAGGCACAGATTCTGTGGGTTCTGGAGGTCCCCAAGGAGTCTGAGAGGGCCCGACTTGATATGTCTGAGCTTTCCAGAATACTGCTGTGGGCCCCCTGGCTGCTGGCTTCCAGGTTTTGGAACCCTCAGCCTCTGTGCACCTCTACTGTGCACTGCCACCGCAGCCACCTCTGATGCGCACGCGCCGCTGTAGCCCTCATTCTTTTTTTTTTTAAACATTTGTTTATTACTTCGTTACATCTCCATTGCCACTCCCCTCCCTCCATCCCCTCCGGGACCCTCCCTCCCACCCTCTACCCCCTCTCCCATGCCTCCAGTGTGGGGTGTCTCCATGTATCAGTCCCCCTTAGTCACATGAGGTCTAAGAGCTTCCTCTTGCACAGGAGGCACACATGGCAGTTCCACTAGGGTGGGGTGTCCCACTGACAGGTAACCAAGTCCCTATTCCTGCTCTTTTGGGTCTATTGATTATAGGATAGTTATCCTATACTATAATGGCTAAAATCCAGTTATAAGTAAATATATGCCATGTGTATCTTGCTGAGTCTGAGTTAACTCACTCATGATGAGCTTTTCTAGTTCTATCCATGTGGCTGAAAATTGTATGATTTCCTTGTTTCTGATAGCTGAGTAGTATTCCATTGTGTAAATGTACCACAGTTTTTTTTAATCCATTCTTCGGTTGAAGGACATCTGCATTGTTTCCAGTTTCTAGCTATTACAAATAAAGCTACTATGAACATAGTTGAGGAAATGTCCTTGTGGATTGGTGAGGAATCTTTTGGATATATGCCCAGGAGTGGTATGGCTGGGTCTTGAGGTAAAGATGTTCCAAGTTTTCTAAGATATCACCAGACTGATTTCCATAGTGGTTGTACAAGTTTGCACTCCCACCAGCAATGTGGGAGTGTTCCCATTTCTTTACAGCCTTGCCAGCATATGCTGTCTTTTGAGCTTTTGATCTTGGCCATTCTGACAGGATTGAGATGGAATCTCAGAGTTGTCTTGAGTTGCATTTCTTTGGTGATTAAGGATGTTGAGCATTTCTTCAAGTGTCTTTCCACCATTTTAAATTCCTCTTTTGTGAATTACCTATTTAGATCTGTTCCCCATTTTTTGATTGGGTTACTTGGTTTGTTGGTGTCTAATTTCTTGAGTTCTTTATAGAGTTTGGATATTAGCCCTCTGTCAGATGTGGGTTGGTGAAGATCTTTTCCCAATCTGTAGGCTGCCATTTTGTTTTAATGACAGTGTCCTTTGCCTTACAGAAGCTTGTCAGTTTCATGAGGTCCCATTTATTGATTGTTAGTCTTAGGGCCTGAGCTATTGGTATTCTGTTCAGGAAGATGTCACCTATGCCAATAAGTTCCAGTCTTTCCCCACTTTCTCTTCTATTAGATTTAATGTGTCCAGTTTTATGTTAAGGTCTTTGATCCACTTGGACTTAAGTTTTGTGTGAGGTGATAAGTATGGGTCTATTTGCATTCTTTTACATGTGGACATCCAGTTAGACCAGCACCATTTGTTGAAGATGCTGTCCTTTTTCCATTGTATGGTTTTGGCTTCTTTATAAAAAATTAAGTGACCATAGGTGTGTGGTTTTATTTATGAGTCTTCAATTGGATTCCATTGGTCAACTTGTCTGTTTCTATACCAGTACCATGCTGTCTTTATTACTATTGCTCTGTAGTATATAGCTTGAAATCAGGGATGGTGATACCTTCAGATGTTGTTTTATTTTACAAGATTGATTTACCTACTCTGGGTTTTTTGTTTTTCCATATGAAGTTGAGAATTGATCTTTAGAGGTCTGTAAAGAATTGTGTTGGTATTTTGATGGGAATTGCATTGAATCTGTATATTGCTTTTAGTAGGATGACCATTTTTATTACGTTGATCCTACTATTCATTAACATGGAAGATATTTCCATCTTCTGATATCCTCTTCAATTTCTTTCTTCAAGGACGTGAAGTTCTTGTTGTACAGGTCTTTCACTTGCTTGGTTAGAGTTACCCCCAGGTATTTTATTAGTTTTAGATATTGTGAAGGGCGTTGTTTCCCTAATTTTTTTCTTACCCCATTTATTTTTTGTGTAAAGAAGGGCTACCAATTTTTTGAGTTAATTTTGTATCCAGACACCTTGCTGAAAGAATCTATCAGCTGTAGGAGTTCTCTGGTGTAATTTTTGGGGTCACTTAGGTATACTATCATATCATCTGCAAATAGGGATAACTTAACTTCTTCCTTTCCGATTTGTATCCCCTTGATCTCCTTTAGTTGTCTTATTGCTCTGGCTAGAAATTCAAAGTCTATATTGAAGAGGTATGGGGAGAGTGGGCATCCTTACCTTGTCCCTGAGTTTAGGGAAAATGCTTTAAGTTTCTCTCCATTTAGCTTCACTTTGGCTACTAGTTTGCCAAAGTGAAATTATTAGATATGGTCTGTGTATGTCAGTTCTCTCCAAGACTTTTAGCATGAAGGGGTGTTAGATTTTTTTTCAAATGCTTTTTCTACATCTAATGAGATGATCATGTGTAAACCAACCTTTTTAATTATTAAACACTTATTTATTACTAACTATATTCACTTATAACAAATACACTTACTTACTACTATTCCTATAAATTCCTACAACCCCTATTAATGCCTACAACCCCTATACATTCCTACAACCCCTAAGAACTAACCACTAAACCTATTGATAAGGATACAGTCTCTGGGGTAGATCCTCAGTGGCCAGGAAACCACTCTTGGGGGTAGACTCCTTAATGCATTTAGCAGTCCTTTTTCTGGAATATCTCAGATGCAGGTTCGTCAGGGTAAATTGGCTATCGAAGTCTCACCTTAAATAAGGCTTAAGGCTTTCTTCTCTCTGGGAGACCTCAGCGTCTGTAGGCCACCTTACTTCCTTCATATCAGCAACTCTGCTGCTCTGCCTCAGTCTTTAAAGCTGGCCACAGTTCAGTTCAGACCACTGTTCGGACAGGTCAAACCCCTTTAGGCAAGAGCTGAGCCACAGAGTTTAGTCCTTGGCCTTTTGCTGTCTTGCTGAGGCTTTATCTGCTCACCAGCTTCCTTCTGCCTCAGGGAGATCTGGCCATTGGTCTACAAGCACTTTCTCCAGCAGTACTCTCGGAGCTCTCTCGTATGGGGGGGGGCCCTTAGCACGCAGCTCTCCGGGCTCATCCACTTGTCCTTAAATAGGATCGCTCCTTGTTCCACCTGCTTCACCTAAATTTGGGCTCTGCCCCTTTAACAATTAAAAACAATGCCAGGTCATAAAGTCTTTACTTGTTTCACCTGGCTTCAACCTTGTTTTTCAGTCCAAAGAGACTCCCCTGACTTCGCCTGACTTCATCCATAAGCTGATAAGCTAATTGCTCACAGCGAAGTTGATCTTCATGCCCCAAATTAAGAGACTGTATCAGAAACCTAGATATTCACTAAATCTAACATATTAATCTATCAACCCCTATAATCATGGGGATTTTTTCTTTTAGCTTGTTTATATGGTGGATTATGCTAATGGATTTTCATATGTTGAACCACCCCTGCATTCCTGGGATGAAGCCTACTTGATCATGGTGTATGATACTTTTGATGTGTTCTTGAATTCAGTTTGCAAGTATTTTGTTGAGTATTTAAGCATCTATGTTCATGAGGGAAATTGGCCTGAAATTCTCTTTCTTTGTTGGATCTTTGTGTGGTTTAGCTATCAGGGTGACTGTGGCCTCATAGAATGAGTTTGGCAGTGTTCCTTCTGTTTCTATTTTGTGGAAGAGTTTGAAAAGTATTGGTATTAGCTCTTCTTTTAAGGTATGGTAGAATTCTGTGCTGAACCCATCCGGCCCTGGGCTTTTTTTGGTTGGGAGACTTTTAATGACTGTTTCTATTTCCTTAAGGGCTATAGGACTGTTTAATCTGTTAACCTGATCTTGATTCAACTTTTGTAGGTGGAGTCTATCAAGAAAGTTGTCCATTTCACTAAGGTTTGCAAATTTTGTGGAATACAGGGTTTTGAAGTAAGACCTAAAAATTCTTTGGATTTCCTCGATGTGTGTTGTTATTTCTACCTTTTTGTTTCTGATTTTGTTGATTTGGGTTTTTTCCCTCGCCTTTTAGTTAGTTTGACTAAAAGTTTGTCTATTTTGTTGACTTTCTCAAAGAACCAATTCTTGGTTTTGTTGATTGTGTTGTTCTTTTTGTTTCTAAATTGTTGATTTCAGCCCTAAGTTTGATGATTTCCTGCCTTCTGCTCCTCTTGGGAGTGTTTGCTTCTTTTTTTTCCAGTCCTTCCAGTTCTGCTGTTAAGTTGCTAATATGAGCTGTCACAATTTTCTTTTTCAAGGCACCTAATGCTATGAACTTTCCTCATAGCACTGCTTTCATTGTGTCCCAGAGGTTTGGATATGTTCTGCCTTCATTTTCATTGAGTTTTAGGAAGTCTTTGATTTCCTTCTGTATTTCTTCCCTGACCCAGTAGTCATTGAGGAGAGAGGTTTTTTTTTTTTTTTCCATGAATGTGTAGGCATTTTGATATTTCTGTTGTTGCTGAATTCCAACTTTAATCCATGATGGTCTGATAAAATACAAAGGGTTATTTCAATTTTCTTGTATCTGTTGAGGCTTGCTTTGTGACTGACTACATGGTCAATTTTAGAGAAGGTTCCGTGAGGTGCTGAGAAGAAGGTGCATTCTTTTGAATTTGGGTAAAATGTTGTATAGATATCTGTTAGGTCCATTTGATTTATGACCTCTGTTAGTCTCATTATTTCTCTGTTTGGCTTCTGTCTCAATGACCTGTCCATTGGTGTGAGTGGGGTGTTGAAGTCTCCCACCACTATTGGTCCCCATATACTAATAGTGGGAGACTTCAACACTAATAGTGGGTGTTGAAGTCTCCCACTATTAGTGTGTGGGGACCAATGTATGGTTTAAGCTTTAGAAGAATTTCTTTTACAAATGTGGGTGCCCTTGTGTTTGGGGCATAGATATTCAGTATTGAGATGCCATCTTGATGAATTTTCCCCTTGACAAGTATGTAGTGTCCTTCACTATCTTTTTTGATTAATTTTGGTTGAAAGTCTATTTTATTTGATATTAGGATGGCTACTCCAGCTTGCTTCCTGGGACCATTTTCTTGGAAAACCTTTTCTCAATCATTTACTCTGAGGTAGAGTCTATCTTTGTTGGTGAGGTGTGTTTCTTGTACGCAACAAAATGATGGGTCTTGTTTACAGATTCATTCTGTAAGCCTATGTCTTTTTATTGGTGAGTTGAGTCCATTGATGCTGAGGGATATTAATGACCCTAGTTTGTTATTTCCTGCTACTTTGATGTAGGTGGTGGTAGTGCTTTGGGTGTTTCTTTTGGCTTAGCTACAGTAGAGTTATCTGTCTCCTGTATTTTCTTGGCTATAGTTACCTTCTCTCAATTGGAATTTTCCTTCTAGGATCTTCTGTAGACCTGAATTTGTGTGTAGACATTGTTTGAATTTTGTTTTGTTGTGGAATGTTTTGTTTTCTCCATCTATGGTAATTGAAAGTTTTGCTGGATACAGTTATCTGGGTTGGCACCTGTGGTCTCTTAGGGCTTGTAGCACATCTGATTATGTCGTTCTGACTTTTAAAGTTTCTGAGGAAAAGTCAGGTGTAATTCTGATGGGTCTGCCATTATATATTACTTGGCCTTTTTCTCTTACAGCTTTAAATATTCTTTCTTTGTTCTGTATGTTTGGAGTTTCAACTATTATGTGGCAGGAGGAATTTCTTTTCTGGTCCAATCTGTTTGGGGTTCTGTATACCTCTTGGATTTTTATTGGCATCTCTTTCTTTAGGTTTGGGGATTTTTCTTCTACAATTTTGTTGAAAATGTTTCTTGGTCCTTGGAGTCTAGAATCTTCTCTTTCATCTATTCCTGTAATTCTTAAGTTCCTTCTTTGCATTGAGTCCTTGATTTCTTGGATGTTAGGAGTAAGGACTTTTTAGATTTCTCATTCTCTTTGGTTGTTGTATTTCTTCAATTGAGTCTTCCACACCTGAGATCCAGTCTTCCATCTCTTGTATCCTATTCATGGCACTCATGTTTGTAGTTCCTGCTCTCTTTCCTTGATTTCCCCCTCCAGAATTGTCCCTGCTTGTGTTTTCTTTATTGTTTCCAGTTCTATTTTCAGGTCTTGAACTGTTTCATATATCTCCTGTTCCAATTTGTTTGTCTTTGCCTGCAGTTATTCCATAGCTTTCTCTCTCTCTCCTATTTTTGTTTGACTTGGAAGTCTTTAAAGGAATTCTCCATTGCTTTCATCTGTAGGATTGTGGCTCCCTGGGATTCTTTAAGGGATTTATTTTCTTCTTTTAAGGCCTCTATCATTTTCATAAGTATAGATTTATCATCATATTCTTGTATTTCAGCTGTGGTGGGATGGTTAGGGCTTGCTGTATTAGTATGGCTGAGTTTTGTTGGAGTCATATTTCCATGAGTTTTGTCAGTTCTGTTCTTTCACTGGCCTTTTGCCATCTGGTGTTCCTTAGTTGTTTGTTCCTGGGGCCTTCTGAGCTTTGTGTCAAGGAAGGAGCATTGGTTTGGAGGCCTTATAGTCTGGTTGACCTGTACCTTTGCCCAGGCTGTGTAGACTTGTGTAATCCTGTGTAGTCCTGTGTAGATTTATGTAGTCCTATGGAATCCTGAGGGTGGAAGTTCAGGAATGGAGGGAGGCACAGACCTAGAAGATGATGTTTGGAGAGACTTACCCCAGCTCAGAGCAGCTTGGAGGATCCCAGGGCATTGGGCAGGGTGGGGCAGTGGTGGGAGGGAGGGAAGGAGAGGTCTTCCCTAGGTGCTGGGGTTCAGGGAGACCTGAGGTGGTGCAGGATCCAAAGGATGGCACTGGATGCTCCTGGGGATTGAGGCCTTGTCACCTCAGTGGGGCAGGGAAGGTACAGTGCAGCTTGGGGCACAGCTCTCAGCTCAGGTGATCAGACTCAGTGTCCAAGCACTGGTGGCAAAGGGGATATGGGGACAGGGAAAGGGAGAAATCCTACCTATGAAGTCCTGAGGGTGGAATTCCAGGAATTCATCTCATTCTTTTAACATACTTGATGCCTCCAGAGACATGAATGGCCCCCAAAATGATTGGGATCTCATAGGTTTAAGAATTAAAGGTAAATCACACTGGATTGAGGCACTCTGCTAACCTTGATAAAGACTACTAATGTAGTTGTGGTGCATGACATGGTGCTGTAAGGACATTTCTATTGAATTCCAGTCAAAAGTCCATATTTAGCACCCTTGTCCCTCAATTTTAAAATTGTATGATGGACCCTAAGGTAGTGACTCTCAGTTTGGTGGATTTATCATCCCACACACTAGACCCACTTTGGTAGGTTGCAAGTGAAACCACAGATTTGTTGGAGCAAGCAAAAATCAGTAAGGTCTCAAATAAGCTGCCTGTCTCAGGCTTCCCTTCCTCCTCTTAGGATCTATACAAAAACCTTCAACTCCCTGCCCCTTAACCATGTAGTCTGAAAACAAAGTTAAATTTGCTAAAGGAATTCAGTCTGTACTGGAACTCCAGACACTTCAAACCCCACCTCCTTGCCCCAGGAAGCTGTTAGTAAGACAAAATTGCTCTTGAAGTACTGTCACCCATAGTAATGGGATTGCCATGCATGTAGCCTTCGTGCTATATTTTAGAAAATATGTTTTCCTCAATAATTTTACTTATTTAAAACAACCTCATGGGGAGGTGATGATAGGGAAAAATTATTCCCTCAACATGTCTCCTTAGAATTTAAGACCAGGAAATAATTTACCTCTCCCCCCTAATCAAGCATACATCCCTTCATTACACAGTGAAAATCAGGGCTCCTGGGTATTTCTGTTTGTGTTTTCATTGTATTTCTAATATCCCAGGCTAATTTAGTACTTTGTTTTCCTAGCCAAATTATGCTAGGGGTTGAGTGTGATGGTTGTCCCCTCCCCCCATCTTGTGCAATGTCTGATATTTTGTTACTGTTGGCTTATTTCATAGGCACCCTTTGTTGTATCCTATGGGACGCTTCTTTGGAAATAAATAATGTAAACATCATAAATAAGGAGAGTTATGAAATGAATTATTTTTGCCTTCATTGGCCAGGCAGAGAGAAACAGGCTTTAAGGAACTTGCAGACCCTCTCCACTGTTCTGGCTAATTGTTCACAGGGCTTGGTGTCTTAGTTCTGTACAGCCCCATGTAGTGTCTTCCTTCATGCCTTCTGGACAACCTTTTCTTTTTTTTCTTTTTTTTTTTTTTAATTTTCTTCTCCTTTCCAGGTTGTGAGATAAACTTTGCTCCTGAGAAAAACCCTGACCAAACACCTCATTTCCCTGTGCATCCTAGAAAAGCCTCTGATCAAACAGAACAATTAACTCAGCAAACAATGCCATTAGCCTGGCTCCCTCTGCACCCACCAGCCTGAATCCCAGCAAACACCTCTCAGAGCATATGGAGGCAGGGAATTGTAGGCAGGATTTTATGGGCTCTCAGCGGGGCTGCTCAGGCTTCTTGGGAACCAGACAATTCAGCATATGTCACTGTTCCCAGCTGCCTTGGGGCCTTGGCTGGGGACCACAGACATGTACTCAAGTGACAACATTTAAACTCAAATGGGGATGGGCTCTGCTGCTGCAGTGCTGCCAACCAGAAGGTACTGCAGGCCAGATGCAGGCTTTTCAGGGTGGCCCACAAGAACCTCAAGGAAGAACGCAGAGAAACAAACCCACAAGGGAACTCCCCCGGGTTAATCAAAGCCTGCACACCACTCACCTTCAGTTCAGCCTAGAAACTTGTTTTTAGAAATTGAGATTCATCGTAAAATCTCAATGTACCATGAGAACAGTAGTTTTTACTGAAATCACAGTTGAAAATGACCTATTAAGGTATCTTGTCCACCCCCCATCAGCACAGGATTGGTCCCCAAAGAGCTTCAATGGTTCATTTTTAAATAACTCCAACAATGTGCTCTCCATGCCTGAACTCACCAGGAGAACTGTTCTAATAGATCTCATCCTTCAGAAGTACACCCAAGCTCCATCCCAATTTCTCCATTTCATAAGCTGCTCCTTGTACCATTCGAAATGACTCCACCAGCCCCTGCTGTGTGCTCTCTCTGTGATACACTTGCCTGTGGCAGCCTTGTCTTTTCATGTAAGTTTGTGATCCTATCTTAGTTTAGAGAGAGGCTGGAGCATAGGTTTGAAACTCACAAAGTCCTACATGGCTAAAATATGTCCCCCCTCTCCCTTCTGCTCAATCAGAAAGAAAAGGGTTGAACAGCAGCAGGCAGAATGTAAAACAAACAGCGACAGGCAGGATGGTATAGAGAGCAAAGTGTGGGCATTAGAGTTTGAGCAGCCCGGGTTTAAATCTTAGGTCTGTGACTCACAAAAGATGTGTCCTTATGGTACGACCTGTCTGAACTTCTGTTCACAGATCAAATTGGCGTAGTATTTCCTCTAAGACCATCTTGGAAAGGATACGAGATTAAATATGTCAAAGAAGGTAAGTAACACTTATATGAAAGTATTTTAATTTTAGAAAGATCATGCCACATCAATGTTTATTTTAGCGCTCTTCATAGTAGCTAAGTTATGGGAATAGATAAGGGTGTGTATGTGTGTGTGCATTTATATATTCAACCATAAAGAGTGAATTATCAGTAAAATTGTCACAACTGGAAATAATCATATTAAGTGAATTAAAACAATCTCCTAAAAAAACAAATATATGTTTTCTCTCATTTATGGCTCCTAGGTTTTATATACATACATAAAATCATATATATGTATATATGATATGAATGTAGAGGCCAATTTGTTCATAAGAACAAAGGAGACTAGTAGAAGTGTAAGAAAGGAGAGGCAGGAAGGTATAGAGTAACATGCTCTACATATAATGTATATGTGTTAGTATTTGAAGGAAATGTGCTTATGTAACTATTATGTAAAATACATAATGAAAACACTTTTTTTAATGACATGGATCTTAGCAAAAAAATATTAGAAGAGCAAGAGTGTAAAGTAAATCACCCAGATCTGGGCTAGAAAGCCATGAGATGTGGGAGGGGAAGCCTCTTTCCATTTTCTAGTATGCACCAGATGTATACCTTCGCAGTGCTAGAAGAGATCAATCAGAAAGATAAGCTATTGTCACATCCGCTCAATGGTTAAATGAGATGGCAACAAAATGGGAAGTCAGAGTCTGCCAAGAACTTAGGGAATGAAGTGAAGAAGGCTTGGGCCATGGTCTGAGACCAGGGAGACATCTGGACTTGTCAGGGGAGAGCTGATGACCATCCTTCCAAGCCAGAAATCAACCAGAGACTCCCACTTCTAGGGACCTCTATGGCAATCTTGTCTGCTTGATCAACTGTCCCTACTTACCCTGTACATCGGTTTAAGGCACTAGATTGCAAGTTATGGAAATTCACCTCCAAACCAACACAAGCAAAGGTGTGAATTTTGCTTGGACTGAAGCTGGAAATTTCCAGAATGGGCAAGCGTTAGGGAACCTGGAAGTGAGAATGGTGTTTAGAATACTAGAGAGTCTTAGCCACCACTCAGAGCTGGAAGAATCACAAGTGGAGAATGAGAAGGATTGAGGGGATGGCCACCACAAATCAGGTTGACAGCCACTGAGGTGCTCACACAATCCCAGCCAGGCTCAGAACTGGAGGCACCAGCTACTTCTACAGTAGAAGCAGGACAAAGCAGAGAAATGAGCTGAGTAGAAAACCTTTGAGATCCCCACACCCCAATTTCCACCACAGCGAAAAGCAGTAAATTTGTTCTTGCAAGATTTCCCTTAAAAATACCTGGACTGACTGAAGGTCCACAGGAGAGGAGGACAGGGCAGTTAGAGTGAACACAGGACACAAGGACCACCTACTAAATCATGAGCCTGTTTTCAGGCAGAGGTACCAGAAGGCAGAAGCCTGGCCGAGGATACTGAGCATGAGGTTGACATTGGTCTCTGGTTGGCACAACAAGTAAAACAAACAGGTAGACACTGAGAACTAAGTCCTCAATAAAGGGGACTTTTTACTGCAGTTAAGTCCACTCTGCACACAAAGCGCACGAAGGTACAGATTCTCTCTGTCTCTGTCTCTCTGTCTCTCTCTCTCTCCCCCTCTCCCTCCTCCTCCCCCTTCCCCTCCCTCTATCCCCACCCCGTGTTGTCACTTTCCAGATCTTGCTTAGGCACCCATATAGTTCAGATTCCACAGCTGCCATTTCCTGTCATATATCGCAGATACAATCACATTGCAAACATCCTGGTCCTCTGGCTCTTAGAATCTTTCGGTTCCCTCTTCCATGATGTTTTCTGAGCCCGAGGCATAGGGGTGTGTTGTACATGCATCATTTGGGCCTGGGACCCCAGGAAAACTCCTATTCTTAAATACCAGCTGATAAAGACCATCAAAAAGCTGAGAAGAGATCCATTGTCCAAAAGCAGTAATCTGAGCCAAGTAGGAAGAATGCAGAAGAGTTTACTGAATGATGAGACTCCTCGAATGAAAAGGAAATGACAGTGAACCTATAAATAAGAAAAGGAGACCCTAATAAGAAACACCCACAGAACAACAACAAAAAGGAGTATTTGGCAATTCTAAACATAATTATATAAACAGAAAAATCCAGTGTAATGTGTAGGGTATAAATTAATGATACCATTAAGGGTAAAAAACTAAAAATAAGAACAGCTATATAGGAAAAAGAAAACACTCTGAAAGATTCCATAAATGGGAAAAATATTTAAATGGTAATCAGTTTCTCAAAGCTAAAAGATAATGGGTAAAATCTGCAGATGCCTCAAGAAAAATGAGATCCAACCTAGAGTTTTGCTCACTAACCTGCTGTTTCTCAGTGAATCTAAATAGGTTTTGTCCAGTGAACTCATTTGATGTTAGAAATCACTAGATTTTGGCATCTGTTCCTGAACTTCCTAATGTGTGACCTTAAACAAATGCCCTTTCAGGGTCTCAGGTTGTTCATGCACCTCAGAGAGCTCTGAAAACACACACACACACACACACACACACACACACACACACACACACACACACATATGTATGTAGATAAAGTTACCAGAGTCGAGCACACTTATGATTCTAGAACCAGGGAGGTTAACACATAGGGCATCTTGAATACATATTCAATTGCAGATCAGACTGGGCTACAGAGTGAGTTGGAGTCCAAACTAGGGCTACCCAGTGTAATCATGTCTCCAAAAAGGAAAATAAAGAGTTGTTAAAGAGTACAGGGCTAGAAGTACCTCAAGCAATTCCTTTTCTCCACCCCACATTCACCATGGTCTTATCTTCGTTATCATCTGCATCTGTAACATTCCTGCTGTCAATCACCAGCACCGACTGGAATAATCCAGAAAATAGATCAGACTCTAAAGATCAACTCTAAACCCAGATGTAGCAAGAAAAGGAGGCAGAGCTGATCTAGGAGGCCCTCAAGGAGGTGGTGCACTTGTTCAAGGAAATTTATCCCTTCCTCCAGAAGCCTGTAGGACTCACACTATAAATTGGTCAGAGAAAGAGGTTGCCAAACTTTGAGGAATTTTAAGAACATGTTTTAAAACAGCTAGTAGTTAAAAAAATCAAATTACAGAATTGGTAAAGAAGATAGATATAGATATATAGATATAGATATTTACAGTTCCATCCATTTAGCTGCGAATTTCATTATTTCACTTAACTTTACAGTGGAATGATATTCCATTACGCATCACATTTCATTATCCATCAGTTGATGGACATCTAGATTCCTTCCATTTCCTGGGTATTGTGACTAAAGCCACAGTGACCGTGAATATTTAAGTATCTCTGTAATAAGATACAAGGTCATGGAATGCTACAATACTGACTTGCCAAGGAAGATGTACCTACTGGTGCAGTAGTAGCTAGATTGTTTATGGAAGTAACCAACTGCTCTCCTGATTTTGGTTCAAAATTTCCTCTATAGGGGGAAATCCATACCAGATACTATAAACTGATACCGTTTTGCTAAATGGTTGTGTTGTTAAACTCCCTTCTAAATATTTACTTTTATATCCACACCTTTGTGCTCCTTTAAGTTTTGATGGGAGAAACTTCTTACAGCAGTGGGTAATGGGTAATGCAGAGACTCATAACTGCTCAAAGTGCTGAGAATAAAGGACTGTGAATGCCCAACTGTAGATGTTTCTTCTATTATCACCCCATCCTGAAAGGATCAAGGAACATCACAGAAAAGAATGCAGAAAGAGTGTAAGAATTGGAGGCTGGAGAGGGGTGCTGCGCAATGATGTCCTTTGGATATGATATGACTGTTGCATATATCAACTCACACCAGCTGTGAGTTACCTGCACAAGATCAGCCAGTTAGAATTGTCAACATGGACATTGGTGGGGTTTGGAGGATCCACCCCTAGCTGAGGAGCTGTTGGTAGTTGGTGGATGCTGGGGGAGGAAGAGCTATTTTTATTTGGTGGGGAGGTTCTGGTAGATTGCCCATGACATACTGGATGACACCACACCTCATGTACATATGGGAAACACTAACTGGACTCCGTGGGTTGGTTTTTAAAAGGACATGAACTTTATGTATTAGGAGCGCCAGGGGGAATTAGAGGAAGGATGTGGAGGTATTTTGTATAGTATTTACTGTTATAAGAGAAGGGAACCATCTGTTGGACTGAAAGGGGAAGCTACTGGGGGGAAGAGGGTGGAAGGGCAGGATAGGAAGGGGGAATAGGGAAGGGTTTGTGACTGAGATGTAACTTGAAGAAAAAAAAATAAAGTATTTAAAAAAAAGATATATTGTGTACACCTATGAAATTTTCAAAGAATAATTTTTTTTTGAAGATCAGTATTGTAACTATTTTTCTATTTATTTGAAGCACAGTAAAAAAAAAATGGTACACGTTGGAAATTCAGTGGCACAAAGTACACTGCCATTAACTTGAGAAACATTATACAGTTTAAAAAAAAAGTAAATAAAAAGAAAATTTTTGTTTCAAACACTGTGTTACATAATTTTACCTGCCCAAACAGACCATTTACAAATATCAGGTCAATAAACTGCTAACATCCATAAAAAGCGTAGCTTTCTTACTAAAATGCAAGAATTTAAAAGTGGTATCTAAACAAGAAAAGACAAAAACAAACTGGAATGAAAGCCTAAATAACTAAAATCAAAGAATAATTTTTAAAAGGCAAAAGTAGTAAATACCAAATTCCTAATTAGTTGGCTATGTTTTACTATTTTCTGTGTTCCTGGAGTTATCTTTTGCTTAAGTTTTTATTTGTTTCCCCATTAAGCAATCTCGTGTTGGAAGCTGAAAGCCACCCTGTTGAGAGATATACAACACAACAAACAACCAATCCCACAAATCAGGACCTTTGTTCTCAGATAGACAGTTTTAAACATTGGCCAGAATACCACTGACTGGAGATCAGAAATAACAGATTTTGCTGTGTCTAAATTTCCACAAACTCATGACTTGTCAACTTCCTTGGAAAATTCTTTCATCTTCTTAAACATGAACCTAGTAACCAACAGACTTCAGAATAAATGAACTGGAAGAAAAAGCTTTCCTTCTACCCTATTATGCTCTGTGAACTAAAAGAACAAAAAATAATTAGTAGAAGAAAAGCATACAAAATTTTTTAATGTTAACATTTTATTTTTGTGGGGCTTCAAAGAGAAGAATTAGAAAACTTTCAAAAAATTATACTCAGAGGCATATATACCATTTTAACAAAGGGTGATAAATTATAAAGAACTAGAAAATAGAAAAAGATTGTAGTTTGGGGGATAATAAATTGTGGGAAGGAAAATACGTGGGGAAACAAATGGCAGAGAGGAGTCATTTGCTAAGGTTTGTTTTATACAGACTTATCTCAGTGCCCACTCTGCATCCCAAGTGACAAGAGTCACCTGCCTCGTGCTGGTACAAAAGAGGAAGGCACATTTATGCCATGTTCACAAAGGGAAATTTATGCTCTGCTTGTAGGCAATTAGGGGGAGGACAGAGAGTTCCTTTAATGTGTGTCATTTCTCAGTTGTCTCCAGCTCAAAACAACACCCATGCCAAAGATGTTTGGGAGTGAAATAATCTGACCTGCATTTACAGTGTGGTCCTGGAGCCAGCAGAAGTGGTGTCACAAGGGAGTTAGTTAGACAAGAAAAAAACCCTAGCCCTGTCAGAGACCTGTTCACTGGGAATCTACATTTTAACATGGTAAACCACAAGGCTCAGCACTGTAGCCCTCTGTCCTGGCTAGAATGTCTACTGTTAGACTGAATGCTTTGCCTTCCCCACCAGTGAGAGATCCGTCATGAGTAACCAGCTTTTGTGAGGATGACTGCCACCCAGTGGGTTAGTGATCATGGGGAGACCTTTTGGGGGAAGACAAAATTTCTTCCCCCAAACTTTACCAAAATACACTATGTGGAGGACAAGGTTTTACTTGGAATAATGGGAAAGTGAAAGTGGAGACAACTCAGCCCTACTAGGATCATCAAGGATCCGGACTAAGCTCTGTTGTTCACTTGCCACTTAGCAAGCAGACCAGCTCCTAAAGGTATGCAGATCAAGTCATGGGGTCCACCTTACCCCCTAATCTCTGCACCAGCTCTCAGCTCTCTGCTTCCTTGACTGACACTTCCCTAACTAGTCCATAGTCATCCAGTCTGCGTCTCTTTTTGGAAGGGAAAATGCTCACCCTCTACTGTCATTGTCACTTTGCCCATGTCATCTTCTTCAATGATCCATCACCATTTGAATTCATCTGACCTACTCCTTCGCTTGGCTGTCTTCTGTTGCACCTAAACACACACACACACACACACACACACACACACGCACGCACGCACACGCACACAAACACATGCACATTCATGAATGCACTGTAGCTCAAACACACACATTCATAGGTGTATCCTATCTAGTTCTCACAAACACACATTCATAGATGCATCCTAGCTCACACACACATGCACACACACATCCATAAGATGCATGCAAGCTCACAAATACATTCATAGATGCATCCTAGCCCACATACACATACATACATATTCACTGATGAATTTTAGCACACATACACACATTCATAGATGCATCATAGCTCACACACACACACACACACACACTTTTCACAGATGCATCCTAGCTGTGACCTCCATAAGCATAGATGTCAACACAGGAGTAAGTGGGCATTTGGGCACAGAGTAGCCCAGGAGCTCAATAACCCCTGGGCAGTTGCTAATATGAGGGACTAACTAAAGCAAAGTGCTCTACCAGCCTTGCTACCCGCATGCATAGCCCAGCACCCTGAAGAAGAAAACAAACCATTTCTCTTTCTTTGTCTATGGCTCCCAGAATTCCCCTGATACTTGTTCTATGGGCGCTGAACGTGGAACACTTGAAGAAACTTCAGTGGAGCTAGCGAGTTGAAATGTGTGGAAACCCCATCAATGGAAGCTATTGGAGTGAATCTGGCTTCAGAGGCTTCCGTGCTGCAAGGAATCTACAGAGTAGAGCAGCCATGCTGGCAGTCTTACTTCATAGGTCCTGACAAGAAGAGGGGAGAGAAACTAGAGAGACAGTTTGTTGGTCAAGAGTGGTTGCCTCTGTATTTGTTCAAAAGTTGTATACATATGTGCACACTCACTCATGAAGACATGAATATACATACAAATAAATAAATAAATAAATAAATTTTAAAAAGAGGAATTGGGGAGTGCTTAAAGAGTATAGTCAGGCTGTGGCAATCATGCCTAACAAGCTAACTGTGACTCACAGGATGCTGAGCATGTACCAATGACTCTAACAGGAGCTACGGGAGAACATTCTACACCTACCATTACCCCAAACCACATGACCACTGGCTCAGATCTGTAGAGAAGAGACTGACAGGGATAGGTTTAGGGTCTTAGACCCCCTCTTATTGGTGTCCTCTTCTACTTAACGAAAGAAGACATATCTAGAAGAGCTAATGGGTCCTGCCTGGAGGCAGTGCCAACTTCACACCACACTCTCCTTGGGTGGACGCTGCACTCCTGCTTCTTCCCAGGACAGAAACTATGTCCTCCAGCTTCCTCCTTACCCCCAAACCCGCTCTTCCTCCTCCTCCCTGATCTCTGCTCCATTTAAACACAAGCAGAAACATTATTTATGAAGAGCCCTAATTTCTAATGCATCCATAATACCTGGAAAGACACTGACTATTTATTTAATGAGCACAGACATGATGATTCACAAACGGTGTTTTCAGTCAAAATGAGCTTCATTAACTTGCTGTGAGCACTCTGCTGTGCTTCAGAGCGTTGGGAGGACTTCAGACCCACAAATCTCCTAGACAACCCTGATGTTCTCATCTGAGCCCAGCTTAGGTGTGGGCCTAGCACCCTCATTCTGCTTGTAGGTCTGCTTACCTGATGTACCATGCTGCCTCTGGGCTGCCCAACTCTGCTCTGAAAGGACCTTCCAGCCTGGCACACACACCACCCACCTAGGTACACTAACAGGGCTTTTGGAACGCCTGACTTATACAAATACCCACCCCCATATACACCGGTGTCCTAGGTGGGGGTTATGCCAATGATCGGGACAACACTGATTCAAGCCCAGCAGTGAGGAGTTAGCATCTATCTATCACCAGCACCACTACCATCATCATCATCAACGGCTGGGTGCAAAGTGTCCATTCATACATCTGCCAGTGTACCTAAGTCCCCACCAGGAATCAGAAGGATAGATGGAGAACCCAGATCATGTTTCAGTGTCCTCAGCTTCCCTCCTCTGGCACATTCAGTGACCTCATATTCCTTAATCATCTAAACAAACACTTGTGTGCTGCCCACACACATTTTTAATTTAGTTATTATGCACAACTTCTACAAGGCTGGGGTTAAAGACATAAAACGCCCACAAAGCTTGTGTTCATGCAGCAAACTGCAAACTCCCATGTCACCACCCCCATTTGTATTATGTATTCACATCCATATCTTGACAAGAATGCTTAGATTGTTACTTCGGGTTTTGTTTGTTTTTTACCAGCGGCACTAACTCCTGCTCCCCCCTGGGCAATGTGAAATCTTAGTTCCCTCACTTCCTTCTTTCACACAAACATTTCTATCTGGGGAGTCACCAAGAAGGGCCACGTGTATGTTTTGTTAAAAAAAAATAAGACAATGATAGACACACCCGCTAGTTGATGCAATGACGTAAGAGGTCGTGACAGAAGCCCTATGGCCTATAAACATTTATCTGACTCTTTACAAAGTATTCGCAAGCCTCTGTCAAGCATTTCATCCAACAGTATGTTTGCACTGGGATTATACATCAGTGCTCAGCGTTATTATCACTATGGCAAAATGCCGTCTTAGCTGAGCCCTGCCGCGTACTATGAGGGCATTTCTTACCTCATCATTTTGTTTACATCTGCATTTATAACTTCCTGGTCTGTTCACATACCTGCTTCTAATTATCCATAATAAATTCAGCAAGCTCTTTCCCCGGGCATATAAATGTACATGAAGTCATTAAGGGATCATGGACAGGTTACCCTCTAGACATGAAACTCAGCTGAGATCTGTCTTCATCGTGCCATCTTCTCCATCTTTAATGGTTCTGTGCTCCTTCTGATTTCATATTATTCTAACCCTCACCTTGCAGTCTCCTACTTACTGTAGTTTTGAAGAAGCATATACTCTATTATTGACCAAAGGCAAAAATATAAGAGGTCCATTCTCTGAGATTTATGAATGTTGGAAAATGCTGTTTCTAAAAAATGTTTATTCTGTATTCACAACACTTTCTTTTTATACTGGATATCTTAGTCAGATCAAATACCATAACAAAATACTAGTAACAGGGTTGTTTTAATGACAAATAAATATTTCTCACTGTGTGCTGGCTTCAAGTCCCAGATGAGGGTCCCAGTATGGCCAGTTTCTGGCTGGGGTTTTTCCTGCCTTACAGATGGGGTACTTTTTTATTGGTGCAGAGAGAAAGAGATGTGGGAGAAGGTAGTGGGGAGAGCAGAAGCATAGTATTTAGACTTTACTGTTATTATGTTTTCTCAGCCATCTGTCCCTTCTGTGGTCTTGCTAACCACTTAGGTGCTGTATTATTTCTTCTCCTGTCCATATCCATCTGCCTTTCTGGATCTCTCAGTGTTCTTTGTATGATCTTTCAGGATAGATTAAAAAGAAAATGCTACGTTAAGGTCTTTGATCCAGTTGGACTTAAGTTTTGTGCAGGGTGATAAGTATGGGTCTATTTGCATTCTTTTACATGTCGAAATCCAGTTAGACCATTTGTTGAAGATGCTGTCCTTTTTCTGAGATTCCAACTCACACCTGTCAGAATGGCTAAGATCAAAAGATCAAATGACAGCACATGCTGGCAAGGTTGTGGAGAAAGGGGAACACTCTTCCATTTCTGGTGGGAGTGCAAACTTGTGCAACCACTATGGAAATCAGTCTGGTGATATCTTAGAAAACTTGGAATAGCTCTCTACCTCAAGACCCAGCCATACTTCTGGGTATACATCCAAATGATTCCTCACCAAACCACAAAGATGTTTCCTCATCTATGTTCATAGAAGCCTTATTTGTAATAGCTAGAAACTGGAAACAATCCAGATGTCCCTCAACCGAAGAATGGATTAAAAAAAAAAACCACTGTGGTACATCTACACAATGGAATACTACTCAGCCATCAGAAACAATGAAATCCTGCAATTTGCAGCCAAATGGATGGAACTAGAAAAGCTCATCCTGAGTGAGCTAATCCAGACTCAGAAAGATGCACATGGCATCTATTCACTTATAATCAGATTTTAGCTATATAGTACAGAATATCTATACTACAACCAATGCACCAAAGGGAACAGGAACATAGACTTTGTTAGCTGTCAATGAGACACTTTGCCCTAGTGGTGCTGCCATGTAGGCCCCCAGTATATGAGGAGGCTCTTGGCCCTCATATGACTGCTGAACTGGGACAGGGGACTGATATGTAGGGACACTCCACTCTGGAGGAGTAAGATAGAAGGGAGAGGGGGTAGAGGGCGGGAGGGTAGGACTGGGAGGGGTGTAAAGAGGGCACTGTCTTGGAGATGTAACTTGAAGTAATAAATATTTTAAAAAATGCTACTGCCCTACCCTACAGGCATTGCAGATATGGCTGCTGTGTCACATGTGCATCAGTAAGTGGCAGAGAGAGAAGCTATGTCTATGTTCAGTGTTCTGACCTATAAACATCTGAATGTAGCCTAACATTCCCAGGGTGGGGGGGACCAAGCTGCATACCAACACTACTTGGCACCATGGGACTCAGACAGGGAGCTAGCCTGTGTCAACCACCAGTCCAGCACCAGGCAAGCACCAGATGGGCTCTCAGGGCAGGAAGCAAGCCATACACTAGGGGAGCCCTGCCTGACCATGGATGAGGGGGTTGTGGGTGAGCCATCCCTGAAGGTGTGAGTGTGGAAGAGCCAGCCCTTCCTTTTGTCTGCTTTGTGGTAGTGTTGGCAAGGGAGAGATTCCCTCTCTGACTCACATCACCAGTGGCAGATAGGAGATCTGACCATGATTGCGTCACAAGAGCAGGAGAGCTGTCCTTGCCCCTCACATGGTGCAGCACTTGGGAGAGGAGGCCCTGCACCTTGCCTGGGCAGCACATTACAGCTGGACCTAGATGTGGGGATTGTGGGTGAGCCAGCCCAGAGGGCATGAGTTTGGGAGAGCAATCCCTACCTTCTCTCTGCTTTGTGGTGTTGGCTAGGGAGAGATCCCCTTATTCTCTTACCCTCACCACAGGTATCAGGCAGGAGAGTTGGCCATGTTGGGGTCATGAAAGCAGTAGAGCTGAACCAACCCCTTACCAGCTGCAGCACATCTGAGAACAGGGACAAGACAAGGATGCCCACTCTCTCCTTATCTCTTCACATAGTTTTCGAAGTTCCAGCTAGAGCAATAAGACAACTGAAGGAGATCAAAGGGATACAAATTGGAAAGGAAGAAGTCAAAGTATCCCTATTCACACATGATATGATAGTATATATACGTGGCCAAAAAATTCTACAAGAGAACTCCTACAGCTGATAAACACCTTCAGAAATCTGGCTGAATACAAAACTAATTCTAAAAAATCAGTAGCCCTTCTCTACATGAAGGATAAATGGCCTGAGAAAGAAATTAGGAAAACAACACCCTTCACAATAGCCACAAATAATATAAAATACTTGGGGATAACTCTAACCAAGCAAGTGAAAGACCTGTATGACAAGAACTTCAAGTCCCTGAAGAAAGAAATTGAAGAAGGTATCAGAAAATGGAAAGATCTCCCATGTTCATGGATAGGTAGGATCAACATAATAAAAATTTTCATTCTAGAAAAAGAAATATACAGGTTTAATGCAATTCCTACCAAAATACCAACACAAATCTTTACAGACTTTGAAAGAACAATTCCCAACTTCATATGGAAAATCAAAAAACCCAGAATAGCTAAAACAATCCTGTACAATAAAAGAACATCTGGAGGAGTCACCATCCCTGATTTCAAGCTGTATTACAGAGCAATAGTAATAAAAACAGCATGGTACTGGTATAGAAACAGACAGGTTGATCAATAGAATTGAATTGAAGATCTTGAAATAAACTCACATACCTACAGTCACTTAATTTTTGACCAAGAAGCCAAAATCATACAATGGAAAAAGGAAAGCATCTTCACTAAGTGGTGCTGGTCTAACTGGATGTCAACATGTAAAAGAATGCAAATAGATCCATATTTATCACCTTGCATAAAATTTAAGTCCAAGTAGATCAAAGACCTCAACATAAAACTGGATACACTAAATCTAATAGAAAAGAAAGTAGGGAAAAGCCTGGATCTCATTGGCACAGGTGACAACTTCCTGAAAATAACATCAATAGCTCAGGTTTTAAGATAAACAATCAATAAATGGGACCTTATGAAACTGAAAAGCTCTGTAAGGCAAAGGATACTCTCATCAAAATAAAACGGCAGCCTACAGACAGGGAAAGATCTTTACCAACCCCACATCCGACAGAGGGCTAATATTCAAAATATATAAAGAACTCAAGAAATTAAACACCAAGAAGCCAATAATCCAATCAAAAAATATGGTACAGACCTAAACACAAAAGAGGACTCTCTAATGGCCGAGAAACACTTGAACATCCTTAGTCATCAGGGAAATGAAACTTAAAATGACTCTGAGATTCCATCTCACACCTGTCAGAATGGCTAAGATCAAAATCTCAAGTGATAGCATGTGCTGGTGAGGATGTGGAGAAAGAGGAACACTCCTCCATTGCTGGTGGGAGTGCAAACTTGTACAACCACTTTGGAAATCAATCTGGCAATATCTTAGAAAATTAAGAATAGTTCTACCTCAAGACCTAGCCATACCACTCCTGGGCATATATCAAAAAGGTTCTCCACCAAACCACAAGGACATCACTTCAACTATGTTCATAGCAGCTTTATGTGTAATAGTCAGAAACTGGAAAACAACCCAGATGTCCTTCAACCAAAGAATGGATTAAAAAAATCTGTGGTACATTTACACAATGGAATACTACTCAGCTGTCAGAAACAAGGAAATCATTCAATTTGCAACCAAATGGGTGGAACTAAAAGAGCTCATCCTGAGTGAGCTAACCCAGACCTAGAAAGATACACATGGTATGTACTCATTATAAGTAGTAGATATTAACCATATAGCACAGGACAGCCATCCTACAACCCACAGATACAAATAGACAGGAACCTAGCATAACTAAACTATGAAAAACTCCACCCAGCAGCGAGTCATGGACTCTGTTGCCTGTTAGTAGAACACATTACCCTAGCTGGGCTGCCATATCAGGCCCCAGTACAAGAGGAAGCTCTTAGCCCTCATGTGACTGATGAACTGAGGTGGAGTTGACAAGTAGGGGCTCCCCTCATCCGAGGAGAAGGAGAGGACAGAGATGGGGTAGAGGGATAGAAGATGGGACCTGGAAGGGAGGAGGGAGGGGAATTTGATCAGGTTGTAACTTGAAAAAATAAATTAATAAAAAAAATGTTTTAAAGCAAATGCTTATGCTCAATCTGTCACCTTTCAAAAAAGTACTCAGTGCAAAAATTATCAGTTTTACTCCTTTCTCTCTTCCTTAAGTCTTTCCCACCAGATCTCGCTCCACGCTGTGCTCACAGCAGTTTCTCTGAAGGTGCTGGTTGGTTGCCAGTCAGTACCAAACAAGCCTTATGGAACCGCTGGTGCACCTGTCCCTCATGATGTCACCACGTAAGGCCTCATTCATCTTCATCATTTGCAGTCACCCTTTCTCCAGTCTGGCCTCCACTCCTACTGGACTGGTAGTCTTCAGGTAAAACTGCTCCTTTGCAAATTCTTGGGCCTTCATCAGAACTTTTCTTCCTTGCCAATTCCAAGTTTGAGATGAAGGAATTTGCAGGAAAACTCTCCCATGAACCACTTACACCTTCCTAAAATTGTGGGTTAAATGGTTTTCCTTTGTGTACTCAGAAAAGTTGGCATTTCCCATTATCCATCCTAACATAGCTAACTACAAGTGCATGTTTTCTTTCTCCTTTTCTTTTTCTGTCACTCAGGTGAGAGTTTGTCTAGAACAAAGTTCATATTAATCCTTAAGGCCTAAACTCAGGTCTTAAAGCTGGATAGACTTATTGGAATTGAATAAGAAAAAACAAATATATAAGGAAGGGAAAAAGAGGAGGAGGACGGGAAAAGGGAAGAAGGCAGAATTTGATTCCCTTTGACTGTGCCTCCATCAGCTCACATTCTCACACTGGGAATTTTTTTTTTTTTTTTTTTTTACTAATTTAGGTGGTGGATGTATCTATTTCCATCAAGCATGTGCTGCCCATCCTGACAGGAGGATCAGATTTGGCCACGCAACCAGCCTTGACCATTGCGTTCTGAATGGAAGTGAGGCGCATGGGCTTTGTGAAAGCAGAAACTTTGCAGATACTATATGGCTCAGTTATATTTCCCTTTATGGTTTTCTCAACACCAATGGTGACCCAAATAGAGACTTTTTTTCCCTGGATCATAAGTAGGAACAACGTAGAGCGAGCTATCACTTGTCTCCGGAGAGAGTGATCCCATTAAGATGGAGTAACGCGCCACTGATGAGGTGTGGTTTGACACTGTGCTGAAGAATATGCACGCAAGAGTCACAAGATTTCAGAATCAGCAGTCATCCTATTAGCTTCCTTCCCAACAAATAGGTTCCTTTAAACTCACCTTTGAGTCAGTTTCTGCTTGGAAATGTTGCCAGTCAGACCATGCATCGTTTCATTGTGTTGCTGGAATTAAACTTGTTAATTCAGTTGCTTCTCCCCAATTAGTCCTAGTCCCAATACCTGTAGGAGCCACATCAGTCCACTCTCAATCCATGGAGAAGAATCGAATGACTAGAAGTTTAGCCAAGGGTTTAGAGAGGCCCTCGGGGCTTAATAGCACATACTAGTCTGTGGAGGACCCAGGTTCTATTTCTAGCACTCACATCAAGTGGCTCACAGTCGTCTGTAAGTCCAGCTGCAGGTGATCTGACACCTTCTTCTGGTTTCTATGGGCACCTACACTTACACACACATACCTACACAAAGACACATAATTAAAAATAAAATAAATGTTGGCCTGCTGGGTCCACCTGGGACATAGTCAGCAGAGGTGAGCTGCACAGTGTCCCCTGAGCTCTAATCCAGCCCATGGCTCTCCCTGCCTTCCCAATGAGTTCAGACAGCACCAGGAACATTGAGCCAACACCAGGGACAACCAGATGACTAAAGGCCAGCATAAGAACACAATCAACAAGAGCCAGGGCAACATTACACCACTAGAACCCAGCTATCATACCACAACAAGCCCTGGATATCCTAACACAGCCAAAGCCAAAGCCAATCTTACAAAGATGATAGAGGCCTTTAAAGAGGAAATTAATAAATCCTTTAAAGAAATACAGGAAAATACAATAAAACAGGTGAAGGAAATAAATAAAACTGTTCAAGACCTGAAAATGGAAATAGAAGCAATGTAGAAAACACAAACTGAGGGAATCCTGGACATAGAAAATGTAAGGAAGAGAACAGGATCTACAGACCTAAGTAAGCATCAGCAACAGAGTACAAGAATAGAAGAGAAAATCTCAGGTGTAGAAGATATAATTGAAGAAAGCAATACATGGGTCAAAGAAAATGTTAAATCTGAAATTTTCTGACATAAAACCTCCAAGAAATCTGTGGCACTATGAAAAGACCAAACCTAAGAGTAATATGAATAGAATAAGGAGAAGAATCCCAGCTCCAAGGCTCAGAAAATATTTTCAACAAAATCATAGTAGAAAATTTCCCCAACCTAAAGAAAGAAATGTCTATAAACATACAAGAAGCTTTTTATTATTTTTTTATGCTTAGTTATCCCTTTTTTGTTATATTGGAATAGATCTTTGTATATTGATACAAAATTAAGGTTAACTCTTTTTAAGGTATTGTACCTATGTAATTCTTAGAAATCCAATGTGAAGTTTTGGCTTTTTGATAGCAACTGTCACAAACTGTTTAGGATAATTAAGAAATGCAAACTAATAGTCATTCAAATTTGTCATTTTGTTAGGTACTTATGTATTGTGTCACAGATGTTTTCTAAGTTAACCAGAAATCAAGTTGCTAAGAGACAAGCAACATTTGCTTATCCAAATATATGGACATAGATAGGTGGTCTTCAAAAACGTCAAGAGATCTGTAGAATATGGTATTCAAAGATGTTTTCTTTTTTTTCTTTTTTTTTAAATACTTTATTTTTTTTTCTTCAAGTTACATCTCAGTCACAAACCCCTCCCTATTCCCCCTTCCTAACCCGCCCTTCCACCCTCTTCCCCCCAGAAGTTTCCCCTTTCAGTCCAACAGATGGTTCCTTCTCTTATAACAGTAAGTATTATACAAAACAACAGATAAAAGTATGCCACATTTATGAGAGTTAAATGGCCCGGTATACCTTCCCAATGTCCAGTTTATACATATTTGGCCCCTGATTTTAACATTCTACTATCTAACCACCTCCATGAGTTTAAAGGTCTATATCTGACTCAACATTCATACTAACTTGCAACACACTTTTAAGAGTATCTTCTTAGATCTATAACACCCCCTTGATTCCTAAACAACTTAAAATTTAACTATGAGATTCTAGCTGTCTATTCTTCAACCACCTCAGAGACCTGAGAGGGATAAATATATCTGCTTATATAGGAAGTGCAGGGCCTGCAGCTTCCAAAACTAAGAAAGGACATACCAATGACTGCCTGGACAGTTCCCATTTTCTCTCCATACATTCCTGAATCAGTCTTCAGCCATTGGGTCCTGTTTCTCTGACAGACATTTGTTGTAGAGCAGGGATTATGAAGGACTTACCTACCCTGTCTTGGCAGAGTTAGGCTGTCGACTTCCCTGCTACCAAGTTTTGTCCTTTTTGGACAGCAGTGTGTATGCAGTTGGTGCAAGGGGTTTTTTCATGCCAAGAGATAGGCTTGCCACTAATTCAACCATCTTACAGTGGAGGTTCTTCGATGCTTATCTTCTACTTGGAGTAGAATAGGGGGTGCTGTCAGGCACTGATATGTCTCGATATCAAAAAAAAAAGAAAATCTTAATTTAAGATAACATCTTTAAATGCCATATTCTGCAGATCTCTTGGGGTTTTTGAAGATGCCCTATCCATCTCTTGTATTTAGATAAGCAAACGTTGTTTGTCTCTTAGCAACTTGATTACTGGGTAGTTTAGAGAATATCTGTGATAGACTGTCATAGTAGCTAACAAAGTGACATGTTTGCATGACTAGGAGTTTGTTTTACTTAACTATCCTAGACCGTTTTAGACGGTTGGTATCAAGAGGCCAGAGCTTCACATTTTATTTTTAAGTATCTCTAGGTATGATACTATTAGGAAGCATTACCTTTAATTTTGTATCAATATACAAAGATCTATTCAATTGTGGTTAAATATACTCTTAATTATGTATCAATATAAAAAGATCAATGCCTATGTAGCCAAACACAATCTTAATATTACGTCCATATACAAGGGTCAATACCATTGTGGCCAACTATAATCTTAATTTTGTATCAATATACAAAGATTAATACCGATGTAATCCAATACAATCCTATTTTTTCACAATAAACAATGGTCAATACCACTTTAGCCAAATAAACTACTAATTTTGTATCAATATACAAAGGTATAAGGACATATTCAATAATCTGCCCCTTCTTCTTGGACCTTCCTGTGTTATGTCTATATCTCATTTTTCTCAAGCCTATGCACTCCTACATAGGAGAGGAAGAAGGATACAGAAAAGGAAAAGTAGGAAGTCCCTGGGGCTAACCTCCAAAACCCATTAAACAGGACCATTTATCAGCTTGTAATCTCTTCCCCTAAATATCAGAGTTTTCAGTTATATTTCAAATAACCAAAAAGAAGGGCGGAGAAACACCTTCCCCACCCTCTGGGCATGGGACGTCGCTCTCTTAAAGTGACTTCCTGCTGATTTGGGTCGTAGTAGACCTGTTTGGGGCCCGAACCCAAATGGAAAAAATGGTTAAAAATGTTAGTACACTCCTTTTAAGGTCAGTCCTTCTGTTCTCAGCTGCTTAGATGACCTAGGGGGTTTGTAGGGAGAAGCTGATCTTGCAGGCTTCACTGAGGTTCCTGCCGGGGCATTGTGTAGAGCTGAACGGTCCCAGCGACATTGGATTGCCATGGTGGTTGCAGGCCCCCGATGGAGACAGCTATTGAGGAAGTCTGCCAGGCAGAATCAACTGGGTCACTCGTCCTCCTTGGTGCCTGATTCTGCTCTCTGCTGAGGTTTCCACTGTCCAGCCGTCCCCGGGCTCCCCTAATGGACGCTTTGATTCTCCTGGAAAGATAAGAACAGAGCCCTGCCCCAATCCCAACCCTGGGACAATTGCCCTCTTTTTTTTGGGGGGGGGGGGCTAGGTAGTACTTCTCCTGAAGCAAATTTGGCCTTCCGACAACATACAAAGCGTTATCTTTCAATCCGGGTTAAAGAAGAAATCATTCTGTCACCTTGGAGCTAAACCAGCTCTGGTGTATATATTTTGAGATCCCAAAGGACAATCTGCCTGCATCAAGAAGGCCTTTTGTAAGTAACCTCCAAACCTAGGTCCCTCCAAATCCCATGTGTGTGTCTCTGAACTCTAATTATTGGGATCAGAGACCTGTGTTTCCCATCTGAAGGGATCAAAGATGTGTTCCACCACTCCTGGATTGAAGTCTTTCTCTATTTAGAGTTTGCCCAGCATCAGGCTGACCCTGAGCTCCGGGATCTGCCCGTTTCTGTCTCCAGTGTGCTGGGAGCTGGGACCAAGGGTGTACTCTTCTTGAATGGTGGGACCAAGAGTATGCACCCTCACCACCCCGCTCCATATGAGTCCAGAATACATAAGACCACCAACTCTACGGTGCTCCCCCCGTCTCTGCTGAAGTCAAAGGCATGGGCCAATACCACAATTCTCTTGTATTTTACCTTCGCTCCACGTCTTCTCGACACCTGGAGGTCTGCAAAACCAGGCCGAATGGCTGTATCCTCTATTCCTTTCACAGTGTTTCAGCCCTGCCACCTGCCTTTTTTTTTTTTTTTAGTTAATAAATTTATTTGTTTGTTGCTTCAGGTTACATCCTTATCATATTGTCCTCTTTTCCCTCTTCCCAGCCCCACCCTCCCATGCTCTACCCCCTGACCCTTCCGTCTTGTTCCTCTGGGGTGGAGTGTCCCTGCCTAACAGTCTCTCACCACAGATCAGGAGTCATTTAGGGCCAAGAGCCTCTTCATTCTCCGGGGGCCTACGAGGCAGTACTGCCAGTGAAAAGTGTCTCCTTGCTACTGGGGGAATACTAAAAAAAAAAGACCAACAAACACACAAACCCACAAAAACAAAGAATATCAACAAAAAAAGAGAGGAAAAAGATAAGGGAAAAGGAAAAAGAAAAAAGAAAAAAAAGAAGGAAAAAGAAAAACATAAAAAAAAAATTTATGTCCATGTTCCTTTTGGTGTGTTGGTTGTAGTACAGATATCCTGTACGATATAGTTAAAATCCTACTATAAGTGAATAGATGCCATGTGCAACCTTCTGAGACTGGGTTAGCTCACTCAGGATGAGCTCCTCTAAATCCATCCATTTGGTTGCAAATTGCATGATTTCATTGTTTCTTATCGCTGAGTAATATTCCATTGTATAGATGTACCACAATTTTTTAATCCATTCTTCAGTTGAGGGACATCTGGGTTGTTTCCAATTTCTAGCTATTACAAATAAGGCTGCTATGAACATAGATGAGGAGACTTCCCTATGTCTCCGTGAGGTGTCCTTTGGGTGTATACCCAGAAGTGGTATGGCTGGGTCCTGAGGCAAGGTTATTCCTAGATTTCTAAGATATCGCCAGACAGACCTCCATAGTGGTTGCACAAGTCTGCACTCCCACCAGCAATGGAGTAGGGTTCCCCTTTCTCCACACCCTCGCCAGCATGCGCTATCATTTGAGCTCTTTATCTTAGCCATTCTAACAGGTGTTAGGTGGAATCTCAGGGTCGTCTTGAGTTGCATTTCTCTGATGATTAAGGATGTTGAACATTTCTTCAGGTGTCTCTCAGCCCTTAGGGATTCCTCCTTTGTGAATACTCTATTTAGCTCCATCTCCCATTTTTTGATTGGATTATTTGGTTTCTTGGCTTTTAGTTTCTTGAGTTCTTTGTAGATTTTAGATAATAGCCCTCTATCAGATGTGGGGTTGGTGAAGATTTCCTCCCAGTCTGTTGGTTGCCGTTTTGTTCGAATGACAGTGTCCTTTGCCTTACAGAAGCTTTTCAGTTTCATGAGGTCACATTTATTGATTGTTGATCTCAGGTCCTGAGCTGTTGGTGTTCTGTTCAGAAAGTTGTCACCTCTGCCAATGAGTTCGAGGGTTTCTCCTACTTTTTCTTATAGTGTCTTTAGTTTGGCCGGCCTTATGTTAAGGTCTTTGATCCACTTGGAATTAAGTTTTGTACAAGGTGATAGGTATGGGTCTAATTTCATTCTTTTGCAAGTGGACATCCAGTTGGACCAGCACCATTTGTTGAAGATGCTGTCCTTCTTCCATTTTGCGGTTTTGGCTTCTTGGTCAAAGATTAGTTGGCCATAGGTGTGTGGATCCATGTTTGGGTCTTCAATTCGATTCCATTGATCCACTGGTCTGTTTCTATACCAGTACCATGCTGTTTTTGTTACTGTTGCTCTGTAGTACAGCTTGAAATCTGGGCTGGTGATACCTACAGATGTTTTTTTATTGTACAGGATTGATTTAGCTATTCTGGGCTTTTCGTTGTTCCATATGAAGTTGAGAATAGCTTTTTCCAGGTCTATAAAGAAATGTGTTGGTATTTTGATAGGAATTGCATTAAATCTATATATTGCTTTTGGTAGGATAGCCATTTTTATTATGTTGATCTTACCTATCCATGAGCATGGGAGATCTTTCCATCTTCTAAAGGCCTCTTCCATTTCTTTCTTCAGGGGCTTGAAGTTCTTGTTATATAGGTCCTTCACATGCTTGGTTAGAGTTACCCCCAGGTATTTTATGTTGTTTGTGGCTATTGTGAAGGGGGTTGTTTCCCTTATTTCTTTCTCGGTATATTTGTTTGTTGTATAAAGAAAGGCTTCTGATTTTTTGAGTTAATTTTGTATCCAGCCACCTTGCTGAAGTTGTTTATCAGCTGTAAGAGTTCTTTGGTGGAGTTTTTGGGGTCGCTTATGTATACTAACATATCATCTGCGAATAGGGATAATTTGACTTCTTCATTTCCAATTTTTATCCCTTTGATCTCCTTTAGTTGTCTTATTGCTCTAGCAAGGACTTCAAGTACTATATTGAAGAGATATGGTGAAAGTGGACACCCTTGTCTTGTCCCTGAGTTTAGAGGAAATGCTTCAAGCTTCTCTCCATTTAATTTGTTGTTGGCTACTGGCTTGCTGTATATTGCCTTTATTATTTCTATGTATGGTCCTTGTATGCCCGTTCTCTCCAGAACTTTTAGCATGAAGGGGTGTTGGATTTTGTCAAATGCTTTTTCTGCATCTGGCGAGATTATCATGTGGTTTTTTTCTTTCATCTTGTTAATGTGGTGAATTACATTGATAGACTTTCATATATTGAACCATCCCTGCATTCCAGGGATGAAGCCTACTTGATCATGATGTATGATACTTTTGATGTGTACTTGAATTCAGTTTGCTAGTATTTTATTAAGTATTTTTGCATCTATGTTCATGAGGGAGATTGGTCTGAAGTTCTCTTTCTTTGTTGAGTCTTTGTGTGGTTTATGAATCAGAGAGACAGTGGCCTCATAGAATGAGTTTGGCAGTGTTCTTTCTGTTTCTATGTGGTGGAAGAGTTTGAAAAGTAATGGTGTTAGTTCCTCATTGAAGGTCCTGTAGAATTCCGTGCTAAAGCCATCTGGCCCTGCGCTTTTTTTGGTTGGGAGATTATTAATGACTGTTTCTATTTCCTTGGGTGTTATTGGGCTGTTTAAGCTGTTAATCTGATTTTGATTTAGCTTGGGTAGGTGGAATTTATCGAGGAAATTGTCCATTTCGCTTAGGTTTTCAAATTTAGCGGAATATAGATTTTTAAAGTAATGCCCAAATATTTTCTGGATCTCCT
>CAJQZJ010010806.1:1425320-1452322 GCA_907164525.1 Lophiomys imhausi
TTATGTCGGTTGGTAGCGAGAGGTCAAAACTTGACATTTCATTTTTAAGTATTACTACGAACAGTACCTAACTGGGTGGTGATGGTGCACACCCTTAGTCACATCATTGGGGAAGAATACACCCTTAATCCCAACACACTAGAGACAGAAACAGGCAGATCTCAGAGCTCAAGGCCACCTGATACAAAACAAGCTCTAAACAGAGAAAAACTTTGATCCAGGAGTGGAGGAGCACATCTTTAATCCCATCAGTTGGGAACCACATGTCTTTGATCCCAAAACTTAGAATGCAGAGACAGGCACATAGGATTTGGAAAGATTTAAGTTTAAAAGCTACTTACAAAAGGCAGGCTGCAATTCAAACAAATTGTCCTTTGAGATCTCAAAATATATACACTAAAGGTTTGTTTAGCTCCAAAATATCAAAATAATTTCTTCTTTAATCCGGATTGAAAGGTAATACTTTATATATTATCAAAAAAACCAAATTTGCTCCAGGAAAAATATTACCTGACCCCCCCCCCAAAAAAAAGGTAATTGTCCCAGAGTTAGGATTAGGGCAGGGCTCTGTTCTTATCTTTCCAGGAGATTTAAAGCATCCATTCAAGGAACCCAGGGACAACTGGACAACGGAAACCTCAGCAGAAAACAGATCAGACACCAAAGAAGATGAGTGGCCCAGATGATCCAGCCTTGTAGACTTCTTCAATAGCAGTTTCCTCAAAAGTCTACAACCACAACAATTCAAAATCGCTACGATCATTCAGCTCCACAGACTACTCCAGCCAGCTCTTCAGTAAAGCTCTGAAGATCAGCTTCTGTCTATGAACTTCTTAGGACATCTAAATAGCTGAGCACAAAAGGACTGAACATCAAATGATTCTATTAACATTTTTAACCATTTTTCCATTCTTATTTGGGCCCCAAACAGGTTTACTACGTCCCAAATCAGCAGGAAGTCATTTTAAGAGAACAACGTCCCATCCCCAGAAGGTGGGGAGGGTGTTCTCCCCCTTTGGTTATTTGATAGATAATAGAAAATTTTGTTATTTAGGGGAAAAGACTACAAGCTGTTAAATGGTCTTGTTAAATGTGTTTTGGAGGTTAGACCCAGGGACTTTTCTCTTTTGCTTTTCTGTATCCTCCTTTCTCTCCTATATAGGAGTGAACAGACTTGAGAAAAATGGGACATAGACATAGTATAGGAAAGATCAAGAAAAAAGGACAGATTATTGACTATAGCTTTATACCTTTGTATACTGATACAAAATTAATATTATATTTGGCTAAATTGGTATTGATCATTGTATATTAATGCAAAATTAAGATTGTATAGGGCTACATCGGTATTGATCTTTGTATAGTGATACAAAATTAAGATTATATTTGGCCACAATGGTATTGACCCTTGTATGTTGATGTAAAATTAAGATTGTATTGGGCTACATCGGTATTGATCTTTGTATATTGATACAAAATTAAGATTATATTTGGCCACATTGGTATTGATCTTTGTATATTGATACAAAATTAAGGGTAACGCAGTAATTTTTTTTTAAGTGTCCATTAGTGAGACTGTGTCCAGCAAGGAAACCACATGGTTAGCTGTAGACATATCAGTTTGTAATGATACTAAATAATAACATTAGCTGTAAAATCAAATCAGTTCCCTGTTTTCAGGATCTTCTTGCATGTTTTTAAACTTCCATTCACAAGTGAAGAAATAAATGAGAATAAATCAGAGAGATTTCCACTTCTAGACTCTCTCTCGAAGGGAATCTAAAGGAATAGGAGATTAAATCTGCAAGAAACAGAACATAAAAGGAATAGTAAGCAAAGGAATCAATAACCAAGGCCATAAAGCCAAATTTGGATTAACAGTATGAAATAATAACACTCATAGCAATTGGGCAAGTTAGAAATCAAGTGGAACCACCATTCTGAACAATATGTAACACCACATTGAAATGATTAGGCTCAGCATTCTATGCTGTTCCTGTTATAGAAGAAGGCAAAAATGCTGATTGACCTTAAGGCTTTGTTAAAGCAAAAGTCACGTTTAAATTTAGGAATAGCCGCCAATAAATAAATAAATACACAAAAGTAGCTTGCAATGTTTTATGGGGGACAGAAATGAAAAAAATGGTGAATATTAAGTGAGGAAAGAAAAGAAAACAAGAATGCCAGTAAGATCAGGATTAATAAAAAAGCACAACACAGAATGTGAAAATAAAAACAAATGTACCAAGAATTATTCCAGGTATAAACAAGATAAATCTATCAGTTAAATGTCAAAATTTACCAAAATAGAATTCTTCTAGTGGGCTCTGTGATTCCTCAGTAATACATAAAAACCTAAGGAATTACTGTTTGTCAGATTTTTAATGACAGAAAATGAGCAAATACTGCATTAACAAAGGGAATTTTATTCTCTATATAACTAATTGGACTCAGATCTTCCTCCATCACTTCTTTTTTGTTGTTGTTGTTGTTTCCTCGTTCAGTGATGCTTTCTATTCACTATAATATGCTCTCAAATAGCCTTCTCAGACCTTCTAAGCTGAGGCAGTCACCAAGACACCCAGTTCCTCTAAAAGAAAATCTTAAAGCTGGAGAGATGGCTCACTGGATAAAGTGTTTGCTGTGTAAACTGATGAATCCCGGGGTTTGGAACCCCAGAACTCATTTAAAATATAGGTTTTGTGGCTACCTATAATCTCTGGACTTAGGAAGAAGACACCAGGATCCTCAAGAAAATGGACTACCTAGACCAACCATAATTGGCAAGCTCCCAGATCAGTGAGAGAACACGCCTCAGTAAATAAAAAGGAGAGATCCAGAAAGACACTTCAAACATGAGTATATGCACACACATGCACATATGCTCTTGCAAATGCACCCATACATACACACACACACACACACAGGCACTCATGCATACATGCATACACACATATGCACAAACACAAACCACATACATACACACATAAAAAAATTCTTACTGGTTAAAGTAGAGGAAGATTTAAGAAATTAGAAAGGTAAGGAGCTTTGATGAATGGGATGTGTATGTCAATCCCAATGCAGCCAGTTTTTTCAGTTTGTTTTTGATGTTCATATTTGCCACTAGGTCATCAGGAATTACTTAAATGGTATTTATAAAACTATCTACCAACACAGTATGTTAGTGCAAATTCTCCATGAAGTAGACAACAGAATGGACTTAGATGTGTTAAAGATTTATGAAGGAACTGCTTATGAGGTGTAAATGGGGGGGGCAGAAGTAAAAGAAGGCCAAATGTTCAGAATGCAATGCATGTCCTAGAACATAAATAGAGAGGAAGCAAAGAAAGCGCTAAGTGGGAAGTGTTCCCCACCACGAACTATGTCTAGGAAAATCTCTTTCTATCCTGAGAATCTCAAAACAACACTGTCCTTCAAAGTAATCCATTTTGTACAGAAGTGAGCTGACACTGTTGCATAAATACTTTTCCAAAAGACTGTGTTGGATGAGAGTGAGCCCGTTGCACTCATACACTGGCTAGAGCAGTGCAGAAGAAGCCTGGAGTTAATTCAGGGGCATCGGTTAGAGACTGTCAATCACCTGTGCCTGTAGATTAAGTTCACTTAAAGAAAATCTAAATACCATATCCCATAACCATTATGTTGTCAGCTTGACTACATCTGGAATTAACTAAAATCCAAAATTGGAGGGCACACCAGTGAGGAATTTTTGCTTAATTTGAAGCTGGAAAATCAATTTCTAATCTGGGATCTTGAGGTAGTAAGAGACACTTGCCTTTAATTTTGGTCTTGAGGCAGGAAGACATGCCTTTAATATGGGCCACACCTTCTTCTGGAAGCCTATATAAGGACATGGAAGCAAAGAAAAAGCTTGCTGGACCCTGCTGATAAGGTTGAGGTTTGGCATTACCTGAAAGCCCCTGAGCTCAGCACTAAATGAAGGACTCCCTCTTCTCAGCAGTGTTCCCATTCTGTCAGATCTGGTGATATCTGAACCCCACACCCTCTATCTGAGGATTGTCACATATCCCTCAGGGAGATTACAGGCCCAACCCTTTCTCCCCCCCCCACAAAAAAAAAAAAAAACCTGCCCAGTGAGCACCTGGGATTCTAGGAATACCCTCCCCATGCTAATGAGATCTCTTGGTGCCTTGGCTTTCAGCCAATGACCTTTTGTTCATTCCTCTAACTGCACCTGAAATTTTTCCCTGACCCTTGCTGTCCATGGGATAATTAGGTACTGCATTCCCTTTCTTATGCTAGGACTGTGTTACTGATTCCCTGGCACTCCTAGTCCCAGCGAATCAAACACATTCACCTCCAAAACCCTTCACCACTGCTCCAGATTTATAATGTCCCTTTCCACAAAATAAACTCTCTCTCTCTCTCTCTCTCTCTCTCTCTCTCTCTCTCCCTCTCTCTCTCTCTCCGTCTCCCTCTCCCTCTCCCTCTCCCTCTCCCTCTCCTATTCCCTCTTCCTCTCCCTCTTTCTCTCTCCGTCATGTCCATCTGAGACTTGGCTGTTTATTTTGGGCGTGGGGAGGAAGAGCTTTCCCTCCAGGAAGAACTCATTGCTGGACATGCCTACCTAACTAGGCTTTCTTGGGGCACAGGTTCCTGCCTTGCTGCCACCACCACCACCACCTTGCCAGATCTCCTACTGCCAGCATCCCGGGCTTGTCTCTGAGCCCACAGAGCACCACCACCACTGCTGCCTAGCCAGGCTCACATCTCAATCACTTTCACTGGGATGGTCACCCCAATCACCACCACCAAAGTCCTATTTCTCCCATGCTCACACTTCTCACCATGGTGCTCATCTGCAACAGTACCTGGTTGCTGGTTGTTCATGAAACAGCCATGGATTTTCTTGGCTGCTCACTCAGTTCAGAAGCCCTGAGCTCCTAGAAGCTGCTCAGCTCAGCACTGGCAGCTTAGGTAAAAGAGCTATAAACTTTTATTGAATGACAGAGAAGGTTAGGATCTTACTTGCTTAGCTAAAAGAGTTGTAACACTTGGCATTGGAGATAATCCTTCCTCCTGCTTCTCTGGGATATTCTGTGGCACAGATTCTATCCTGTGTTTCATCCTTTTCTGCCCTGACCAATGTAGCCCTGACTTTCCCGCAGAGGAATGTATGCTTCCGGTTTGGTGTCTGACAAAGCCTAAGCCCCTCTGGAAGCCACAGAACAACAAAGCTTCTGCTCTTTGCCTGTTTGCTATCAAGTCTATTCCTTCACTGGTATTAGAGCCCAGTTCTTTGGGCTTCTAGCATCTACTAAAGACCAACTGAGAAATCCAGCCTCATGGGCCAAGCAACTTCTCTATTCTTGGACTTCTATTCATAGCCAGTCATTGTTAGATTAGTGGAACCACAGCCTGTAAGTCATTCTATTAAACCCCCTTTATACACACACACACACACACACACACACACACACACACACACACATACACACACACACACACACACACATGCACGCGCACATGTGTGTGTATGACAGAGAGAGAGAAAGATTCATTCCATAAGTTCTGTTACTCTAGAGAACAATGAACTAATACAGGTGGTCAGCTGAACTCAACTAGAACTACTGGCCTCAAGCCCTATGTGCACAGCCAACCCAGCATAGTGGATCTAGAGCAGCAGAACCTCTCAGGCAGTGGCTCAGGACTCCAGCCAACAATGTAGAAGCTGTGTGACCATTGTTGAGTCAGTTGTAAGGTATAGGGCACCTCTGCCCCTTGTACTGTATTCTCAGAGCAACCGAGCTAAAAAGGAGGCAACACAGAGCCAGAGATTGAAAGGAGGGTCAAAGAATTTGTGACTGTGTTTTGAAACCATCAAAAGGCTAGCTTTTCAGTTAGCTAACACAATCTCTTATTGAAAACATTCCAAATGCCAACTGCAAGATAAACAGTGTGTCACAATAATTTACAATACTTATAATTGCATGAGAGAAGAACAAAAAAAATCTGTTCAATGAATACATGAATACATTTTTATTAAAATCTGGAAGACAAGGGAATGAACTAGCTGAAGAGAGTGAAGCCTACCCCTTTCATGATAAGAGTCCTTCTCCTATTGCCTTAAGTAGGGGGAAGATTATTATGGCTGTCATCCTTTCTCCCCTACTATCAGCCATTCCACACATAATCCCTTGTAAAGCACAGAGGCCACAATGCTCCCAGATGAGACTCTCTCCCTTCTGGCTGTGTACTCAGAGGCTGAACCTCCTCTGCTGCCTTGAGAAATCACCCTTTTCTGCGTAGTCTACATTGTCTATGGCCTCATGGAAAGGAATACAACTGCCAGCTACAATTTCCCAGTCTCATTCAAGACAGAATGGGGTCTTCAGCTGTCCCCATTATTGCTTTAAAATGATTACTTCTTCCTCTATTTTCCTCTATTACATGATTCCTCTTCCTCCATCTTCCCTAAGGACAAAAGTCATGTACCAGCCACCATCTACAGTAATCCTTTCATTTGTTTATCAAATACTGATTGATCATCTGCTGCATATCAGGCTCTGGGTTCTATGCTGGGGACACAAGAGTAAATGAATCAGCACCTGCATTCCCAAGACATTTGCTGTGCAGTCTGTGAGCTTTAATAGAAGAGATGAGCATATGTAAATAGCAATTTCAATACTATTAGCTCATGCTCAGAAGCAGTATGTGAGATGGCTAGAGTAAACTGGGATCTAAAGACCTGAAAGAAGAAACACAAATATCCCAGATGTTTGCATACCCAGTTCCACCCACTCTCCTGAGGGTCAATACCCACTTAGTGCCCAGTAAATGGAATTCTCATATGAACCACATCTGTGTTCCCCTTTATATTTAAGACCAGATGATTGCACAGCGTGCTTTTGTCTCAGTCTCCAAGCTGGACCTTACAGCCACCGTAGCCCATGTACTGAACTGTAGGTTTGCCCATCTGGCCCCCTTTTTAAGTGTTGGGGAACAGGATTGCAGTTGAGTAATCAGATTTATAAGCAGATGCCATAGAGGCAGTCCAGTGTAGGGACTGAGCATGCACATGGGTTTAACTCTGGACTTGGAGGTTTGAGGGTGTGCATTCTTGGGCAGGTTCCTTAATCTCACTGACTCCTAGTTTTTACATCTGTAAAAACAGAGCTAATGTTTCCTTGCCCAGATGTGAGGATGAAATTAGATTAGTGCTGTGGCATGTCACAACTTTCAACAACGAGTAGCTATCTTCACCCCTATTCTATCTAATGAATAGATTTTTTTCAAAGTTAGCACACAAAATACCAAGCAACCAGTTACATTTCAACCTCAAATGAGCAACTAATTTGCTTAGTGCAAGCGTGTTCCATGCAACATTTAGGACTCATTGTACTAGAAAGTTGTATGTTCTTCATCTGAATTCAACTTTAACTGGGCATCCTGTAACTTGTCTGACTTTTTTTTTTAATGATCATCTTGTTATAGTGTCAGGGCAACACATATAAAATGCTTAAAAGCATTTTATTGATGGAAAATCTGCAATCCATTGGCCTTCAGCAACTTACCTACAGTCACATCAGTAGAGAGGGACTGCTCTTGACTCAGATTTGGTCTCATGTTCAGCTCTCTTCTCTACACTTAGAGTAAGCATCAATTTCCCCTCTAAATTGGTCAGGCTCACAAAGCATCAGTGTTGGTTGCTATAAGACCTCACACTGCAGAGCTTGGACAGAATTAATGTGCTGCTGGGAAGACAGCTGAAAAGCAGAGACCAGTACACCTCCCTGCCAGAGCAGTCACCTTGTAGAGGGCATACCAGTATCAGGAGGAAGTCCCAACTACTGCAGATGATGCTGAGACTATTTGCTGAGGGCCTCTTCCTCATGCGCATCCCAGAAAGAGCTCATCTTCAAAGGGTCGGAAGGCCCCAGAGAAGCCTAGCGTAACAGCTGGAGGTAACCATGATGCTAGGTAGGGGGGAGAATGGTGTTTAGGATAACGATTTCCAGAGTGGAAGTGAGGTCACAGTTCCTGGTGACAAGCTGAGCAACATGAAACATGAAAAATGAAAAAATGAATGAATGAATGAATGAATGAATGAATGAATAGCTCCCTTTGTTTTCACTGACATGGGACAGGAACCCTTTTGTTCTCTTTTCCTCTCTAGATTCTGATTGCAAAGGAGACTGCCTCTTTGCTGTATTCTTCTTTTCCAGGTTACTCAGTCACCTGTCTTGCCCCATCAATTACAGATATGAGTCCCTTGGAAGGGAAGAAGTGACCCATTATAAGCAGGAATGTCCAGGCAGGTGCACCTGCTTTGGTCCTGGGCCTCCTGAACTCTGTTTGTGATGCCTATGTGCTTTGGGATATAAAAAGGATGAGAGTGAGCATTGTTGAATCAGGAGGATTCTAGAATCCATTCTTTTGGGCAGTAGTCCTCTCTGATCCCTATCCAGGAACACAGGGCAACATCTTATGTGTGAACTTCAGGTCAGCACCATTCAGCACTTGGCCCAGCAGGAGGACTGTAGTATGGAACCCAAGTGTGACTCACCCCTCAGGGGCAGACTTGACATTCCTCTCCCTCCCTAAGTCCATTCTGTATACCCATAGCCTCCTTTCTGAGACCAGACAGTTCCTAAACAACAGAAACTTAGTCCTCCTTGTTCTGGAGGCTTAGAAGACTAAAATCAAGTTCCCAATGCATGGTGAGTTTGCATCATCCCATGATGGACAGCAAAAGGGCCAAGGTGAGCTATGATGGCAGAGAACCAGAGCGTTCCCACGAGCTCTAAAGCCTCAACAAATCCCACCTCTCGGCACTACTGTACTAGAAATTAAGTTTCCAGCACATGAACTTGGAGAGAGACATGGGGCATAGCATCCCCTTTCCTAGAGAGTTAAGAGCTCTAATCCCATGCCTGCATCCACCATCACTCTTACATTCCACAGTGCATGTCCAGCTATCAACTTATGCCACGATATTGTTGGATGGAGGGTGTTGGAAACTCACCCTGAGGTGGGAGAGGATCCAGACAAGTATAAATCTATGCACTCCACTCTTACGTGTTAAAAGCATTTAACCTTTTCATTTCATTTAATGGTAGCCTCCTGAAGATCTTGTCTCCCTTCAGGTTGTTAGATTCTCACTGTCACAGTGTCTGAGAGGTGCCTCCAGCCTTTAATGACAGGGAATAGGAATCCTAACTGTCCTGCAATGCCTTAAATCGGTGGTCCTCAACCTTCCTAATGCTGTGGCCCTATAATACAGTTCCTCATGTTGTAGTGACCCCCGACCATAAGATTATTTTCATTGCTACTTTGTAACTGTAATTTTGCTACTGTTATAAATTGTAATGTAAATACCTGATAGGGAGATGGTCTTAGCCAGCCCCTGGGAAAGGGTCGTTCAATCCCCAAAGGGTTTACAACCCACAGGTTGAGAACTGCTGCCTTAACCAGTCCTGTATGAAGACTCATTTCAACCAACAGGATGGCAGCAAACTCTGGGAGATGCATTCCCTCAATACCCACAAAGTCCTCTGACTTGAGGATAGTGAGACTTGTGGGAGAGTTAAGGAGAAACCAAAGTCAGTTCCACCCTCTGTCCTACTTGCCACAGTCTCTTGTGAATGAAGAAGTCTCTCGTGTTTCAGAAGTGTATGTTCCATTTAACACTTCTTCCCTCCCCCTTTCCTTTCTCGAAAATGGTGCCAGGGTATGTAAGGACTGGTCTTATTCAATCTGTGGGTGTGAAAGAGGAGAGGTGGTGCATGTAAACATATGTGAAAGAAATCCAGTCCTCGCATGTCGAAGCATTGTTCTTAAGCTTGAATGTAGCTAAGTAGAACTTGAACTCCCCCAGAAGTCATCCCTGAGATGTGGGTTTGAAAAACCCAAGAATCGGGAATGAGACTGGGGGATTCTCAGTATGTTTTTATGAAAGTTACAACAGGTTGAGAACTCCTCTAGAACAGAATGTAGCATGGCCTCCTGGGGTTATTATCAAAATGTGGCAAAGTCCAGGAATCCAAAATAGGTGTTCACGGATCCCAACACCCACTGACTGACAATTGGCAGAGTGCCCACAGATTCAGGAACTCCCCCAATGCCAGGCTTTAGGACACTCATCAGAGAAGATCTGGGAGCCAGGAGAAAGAAAAACAACTTGAGAGAAAAGGAATGTTGTTACCAGAAGACGAGTGATGTTGTACGAAAACATCTTGAGAGGTGGGCCAAGGGATGATGCAGATAGCACAGGCACCAACAAAGAATAGAACTGTAATTCCAAAATGATTTCCCTTCAAAACCAAAACACCTTTGCCTGGCCTTGAGCTTCCAGGGTTCCCAAAGAAGTCAAATGCCTTCTTGATTCTTATTCCTTTGCAGGTAACATGTACTTTCTGGACACGTCTGGTATTTTCTTTTCTTCTTGTGGATTTATAATTTCAACAATATCTATCTATTTGTGGGGTTTTTGATCATGTATGTTTTATGTCTGATATGTTTTAGCTGAAAATTTGGAGGTTCCTATAGTTTTCCATACTTTATTTCTCTTCTTTTGTCCCTTTTTCTTTTTTCCCTCTTTTACTCTCTACTGTTTGAGCTTATTATTTTTTTAATATTTATTTGTTTTCATTTATGTGTGTGTGCAGTGTGTGCACTGCATGCCATGTGTGCAGTGCATGCAGATGCTTCTGCATAGACTTCACCAGAAGGTGGCCAGAAGAAAATGGTGGATCCCCTGGAGCTGGAGTTACATGCAACTGCAAGCTTCCTTGCTGTGGGTACTGGGGACTGAACTCTGGTTCTCTGCAAGAGCATCAAATGCTATTAACCACCGAGCCATCTCTCAAGCCCTATGAATTTATTCCTTTTTCAAACAGTGTCCATTCTGCTGTTTGAAACACCTATTAAAAGTTCAAAAGCATTTAATGACCATAGACTCCAAATAGATTCTCTTTCACATAATTTTCCATTGACTGATGGTGTACTGACCCTTTAAAAGCTGAATTTTAGTTATACTATCTTAAAATTATTTCTTCTTTCTATGGACACAGATTATTTCATTTGTCGATTTTTGCCATTTTCCTAAACCAATATGACTTCTAACTAATTCTTCTTTTTAATGATGTTTTCCTTGAATGCTTGGGCATTCTTAACTATCTTTTGCACTTGAATTTGAAATTCCTGTTTGCTTGAGTCTATGTAAGTACTGACTCCAGCTGTCTGGGGTGATTGAGGGTAGAGACGACAGAATGTGCAAACAAGTAGCTGACCCCCTGAGAAGGAGCTTCCTGCTTTCAAAGAGCCTGTAAGTCATCTGAGGCCACTGGGCTCCCCTTCTGACCCAACTACCCACCAGGTTCCTGGGTCAGGACTCCCCTGCTTTTCACAGATGTCCCTAGTACTTGTATTGGAGACAAACTCACACCAAAGCCACCTTTTATCTCCTTTCCATTCTTTATTTCTTTCCTTCCTTGTCTTTCCTGGCTATCTGGACTTACTCCCAGCTCGATTCTGCCTCTCTGGTACGCTCCTCCTTCTGTGGGTTTCATTCTGGATCTGACTGTCACCATGCTCTGGGCACAGGAGGGAACTAGTGGATTCAAATGCTCAGAATATTGTTTGGTAATTAGCTTAAAGATCACCGCAAAGCCCTTCCCTGCTCTCTCAATTACAGTCTATGGTTCAAATATTTCTGGCATTTCTACCACTTTCTATAGTGTATTTCCATCATCTGTGTTTGGAGATATGGCTTTTTCCTGCCCCTATGTTTCTGAATCTGATCCCATCTGCTTTCTCTCTTCCAGGAATTTCTCAAAAGCCAGCTAAGGACAGCTTTCTTTCTGATCTTTCCCCCTTGTCATGGATTCCCTTGCCACTGTGTCCTCTCGATCCGTTTGTCTTATTCAGTCCTCATGGTGTCTTAGAGAAAGAACCACTTACTACCACATCATTTTTCAACAACAGCACTGAGGTTCAGAGGGTTGAATCGGCTTGCCTAAACCATCCCAGCTAGAACACGGTAATGCTGGAACTTGACCCCTGGTTCATCCGATGCCACATGTAGACAAATCACTCTCTCTACTTATCCACTTAGGAGGATCTTTCTCTATGATTGCATCTTAGTTCTTCCCTGCTGCAGCCCAAATGTTCCTGGAAGGCTGTCTCTAAGCACCTTGCATAGTGTAGAGAACCCACCATTAGGACGATGGGTATCACCTAGCTAGAAAGGGCATGGCCAGGCTTTGCACTATGAACTTTAATGCCATGCTGCCATTCACACACCAACTTCTCCCAGGCAACCCCTATCCTGAGAGGAAAAGGAAGAAGCATCAAAAGGCTACAGCTAATTTCTTCTCTGAGAAGTGTCTGTTGGAAGGCCCTTTCTTCACAGCTTTGTTACATCGCAAGTCCACTGGCATGATTTGATTTTCGAAATCAATAGTAAGATACCACTTTAATAAAAAATAGAAGAGACACAAAAAGAAGAGAAAAATACAGAATGTAGGCTGACAGGATTCTCAGTAAACTACATCAGTCTACTCTGGGAGTATAAAGTGCCTGAATTAGGATGAGAGGTACATTATGGACCAGGAAGGACCTGTCTACATGAAGAATCTAGAATCCATGGCTCACACGCTGCTACTAATGAATGGTGGTAATATAGACAACTGGACCTCTGTAGGCTTCCATTTTTCATTTTTCTATCAGTAAAATAATGCCATTTCCAACCTCCCTCTAATTCTGTTACCTCATGATTCCAAATAAACATTTAACTTTTTTATCACAAGTAACAACTTGATTAGCATTTCTAGCCTAACACTCAAGTTTCAGAGTTCTAGTTGTTTCTCCAAACACATCTATGCTCTTTGCTTCACACTTTCAACCTCTGGCCCACAGTCCTAGGTCCATTTTCTTTGATTAGAGATTATTTATTTTTCTCATTATCTTTCCTCACCTTGGGTTGTAACATCTGCTTTCCAACCATGCACACATACATTTAGCCAGTAACTTCATGTTTTATTTTTTAGAATTTCATTAAGTATGGTTTCCTACAGGAAGAATTTCCCATGCCCCTTCCCAGGCTGAGTGAGACCCTCATTCTCTGTACTCTTCTCTAATACTTGGCAGAAGTCTGTGGTGTGCCACAACACTGTCTAATTTAAATTTAACACCCTGACAAGTCATCACAAGCTTTATTTTTACAGATGTGAAAACTAAGACTCGACAAGACTATGAAAGTCACTCATATCACATGCAAGTCTCAGAATCCAAAGTCAAAACTCGTGTGTGCACTTGATCTGCACAGCGGCCTCCTTTGTAGCACCTGCTTCCTAAGTCTGGGTTACAGTTGTGATGGCACACCAACATCCCAGCAAGGGGTGACGAGGATGGCAAAAGGTCAGTCAGTGCACAAGCTTTGGTGGCCAGGGCAAGGCCTGGTTGCAAGACTGGGGCAAAGAGATGTTGGGTGATCTGACCCTTAATGGGAAGGATTCCGGCACTGCCTGTGTGAGCATCACACGAATGAAGCCTGGAGAGGGTCATGGCTGACAAGCCTGCTGGGGCAGCTGGGCACACATATCACACACAAGTCTCAGAATCCAAAGTCAAGACTCGTTGGTGGGCAGGCATGTGGAGTGTTGGTTGCCACTTTTTCCAAGTGTTCAGGTGCTGAGTCACTTTGGGGTATGGATTTCAGACACGGTGTTTGAGGAATAATAACTGGACTGGAAGCTAGGCTGTTCTGTAAGCTGGAACATTTCCATCAGAGCCTCTCCCACTTGGGGGCACCAAATATGAATGAATAAGGTCAGATTAGAATTACATTGCTTACATCCAAATATTGCTTGAAATGTTACAGAGCCAAAAGTAGATTTTACATGCTTTTACGATGAATTAGAGGCTAAAAACAGGACAAAATAAGTGCAGGTTTCTAAGTGTAGGATTATGCAAAAAGTTTTAGAGTAATTTTCATAATGGAAGCTTTAGGCCCATATATCACTGTCATTATTAACTAATATTTAGTTTAAAATCTTGAAGAGGTGAAGCAAATGGATTTTCTAAGAAGACACTTACTTTACCTGCAGTTGTTCTAGGAAGGCTTATAGCTGGAATTATTCTCAGAGGTTCTGGACAAAGATGATGCAGTAAGAAAGAAATAAGTACATTGTTTAGAATTACATCAGAATGACTTCAGAGCCTGGGCTCTGAAGCCAGAGTGCCTGCATGTAAGTCTTGACCTTGGCTGATGTATGTGAACCTCATTTTTTCCTCTTCTGTAAAACTGAGATGTCTTCTTACAACGCGGTATAAGAATAAAATGACTTCATGCTGTTGGAAAAGAACTGATATATGGTCAATCCTCACTAAATGCCACCTATCCTCTATTACTATTGTTAATTAAAGATGGATCCTAACTAATTTATATCTGTATACTTAATTTATTCCATAAATAAAGTTATATGTAATTTATTCTACAAAATAATAACACATGCACATTTATACATACTATAGCTCAGAGAAGAGACAAAAGGGTAGAGAGCACAAAGGGGACTATAAAATGAATCCTTGCTTATTATAAGAATCAATAGCTCATCTAAATTTAGTAAGTCAAAATATATAGGCATAACCATATTAATTAAAGTTATATTCGACAGGAACTTGCATATAAACTATATTTTGAGCTAACCTCTCTGAACAATGTTTGGAGATGTCTGCAAAGGACTCTGTACATATATATAGATATACATGTGTGTGAAAGTGCATATACATGTGTACATGTGAAGATCAGAGGTTGCATCAGTTGTCTTTCTAAATCCCTCTCCACCTTAATTTTATACAAGGTCTCTCACTAAACTGGAGCTTATCAATTTAGCTATGCTAACTAACTATCCAGAAAGCTGGAAAGATCTTCCTGCCTATGCCTGCCAAGCCCTGGGATTACAAGCATGCATTGCTACACCTGATTTTTTTTTACATGGGTACTGGAGACCGAACTCAGGTTGTCATGTTTGCATTGAGCTATGTTCCCAGCACTGGGCTTTTTTTTTTTTTTTTTTTTTTGACCATCCACTAGTATATAGTTTAGAGTCACAGTGGAGGTTGTGTTTAGAAAAAGTGATTGAGTTAGTGACTAGAAGGGAAAATGCAGAGGGGCTTTGTGCTACTGCAAATACTTTATTTCTTGATGTGATTGCTGTTCACAAGGGTGGGTGCTTATGGGCATGTTTGGAATATACATTGCTCAGCCACAGAAAGTTTAATAGAAGGCTGCCTCCAGGGAGGAGGACCGGGCACCATGGAAGTGGAGCTTGAGTTCTGTTTTATTGGATTATATTCAACAATTGGTGTATATTTACTCTCAAAACCTTTCTCTAGTGTTCCTATGTATTCAGGATAAATTGAAAGGTCATGGACTAGACAGCTCTCAGGCCTGGGAGGAATCTGGCTGAATCTTTTCTGAGCTAGGTTAGGACCCATTGGCAAAGCACTACCTCCAGCAGCAGACTCAACCTCAGGACTAAGAGGCTGATCAGAAGAGTGAGCACACAGACACAGACACACACATAGACATATACACACTCACACATATGTAGACACACACACACACATACACACTCACACACACACATAGACACATGTTCATAGACACACACACACACACACACACACACACACACACACACTTGTTGGTCCATATTCACATGTCAAGTGCCCACCTGTGTCAGGCCTTGCACTAAGAACTGAGGCCACAAGATTTATAGGTTATGCTAGTAGAGGCTACTAAGAAATGGGTGTGAGGCAGGCCATATGAGTGGTAGAGATCGCCATGGAAAAAGGAACATTTTCTCAATTCTAGAAGGACATGGGGGAGGGGATAGTGTGGTTTCTCAGGGTGTGGTACCCATGCTGCCAACCACACAGAAAAGGCTCTACTATATAAACACAAATAGAGTATAAATACAGAATTAGTCAAGGACTTGGCTCATGCAATTGGGTGGGCAAAGTCCAAATCCATCTGATAAAATCCATTAGGCAGGCTGGAATCCCTAGGTAGGGCAGCCTGCTAATGCAGGCTCTTCAGGTAATTTTTTTCTTTCCCAAGGAAACCTCAGTTTTACTCTCAAGGACTGATTGGATGCAGACCACCTACATTCTCAAGGACAAGCTCCTTTTTAAAAATGTTTATTTATTACTTCAGGTTACATCTCCATTACAGCGCCCTCTTTCTACCCCTCCCAGTTCATCCCTCCCACCCTCTAACCCCTATCCCTTCCATCCCACTCCTCCAGAGTGGAGTGTCCCTACATATCAGTCCTCTGCTCCAGTTCAGCAACCATATGAGGGCCAAGAGCCTCCTCATACACTGGGGGCCTACAAGGCAGCACCACTAGGGCAAAGTGTCTCATTGACAGGGAAAAAAAAGTCTATGTTCATATTCCCTTTGGTGCGTTGGTTGTAGTATAGCTATCCTGTACTATATAGCTAAAATCCAACTATAAGTGAATAGGTGCCATATGCGTCCTTCTGAGTCTGGGTTAGCTCACTCAGGATGAGCTTCTCTAGTTCCATACATGTGGCTGCAAATTGCATGATTTCATTGTTTCTGATGGCTGAGTAGTATTCCATTGTATAGGTGTAGCATAGGTTTTTTTTTTTTTAATCCATTCCTCCATTGAGGGACATCTGGGTTGTTTCCAGTTTCTAACTATTACAAATAAGGCTGATTTCCATAGTGGTTGCACAAGCCTGCACTCCCACCAGCAATGGAGGAGTGTTCCCCTTTCTCCACAACCTCACCAGCATGTGCTTTCATTTGAGTTTTTTTGTTTGTTTGTTTTTGGTTTTTTGGTTTTTTTTTTTTCAAGACAGGGTTTCTCTATGTATCCCTGGCTGTCCTGGACTCACTTTGTAGACCAGGTTGGCCTTGAACTCACAGAGATCCACCTGCCTCTGCGTTCCGAGTGCTGGAATTAAAGGTGTGTGCCACCATGCCCAGCCCTTGAGTTTTTGATCTTAGCCATTCTGACAGGTGTGAGATGGAATCTCAGAGTTGTCTTGAGTTGCATTTCTATGATGATTAAGGATACTAAGCATCTCTTCAAATGTCTCTCAGCCATTAGGGATTCCTCCTTTGTGAATTCTCAGTTTAGCTCTGTTCCCATTTTTTGATTGGATTATTTGGTTTCTTGGCATTTACTTTATTGAGTTCTTTGTAAATTATGGCTATTAGCCCTTTGTCAGGGGGTATCAACATTCCAGATTTCAAGATATACTACAGAGCAATAGTAATAAAAACAGCATGGTACTGGTATAGAAACAGACCAGTTGATCAATGGAATTGAATTGAAGACCCAGAAATGAACCCACACACCTATGGCCACTTAATTTTTGACAAAGATGCAAAAACTGTACAATGGAAAAAGGACAGCATTTTCAACAAATGGTGCTGGTCTAACTGGATGCCAACATGTAAAAGAATGAAATTAGACCCATACTTATCACCCTGGACAAAACTTAAGTCCAAGTGGATCAAAGACCTTAACATAAAGTCTGACACACTAAATCTAATAGAAGAGAAAGTGGGGAAAACCCTCGAACTCATTGGCACAGGTGACAACTTCTAGAACAGAACACCAACAGCTCAGGCTCTAAGACCAACTATCAATAAATGGGACCTCATGAAACTGAAAAGCTTCTGTAAGGCAAAAGACACTGTCATTCGAACAAAACGGCAGCCTACAGATTGGGACAATCTCTTTTTAAAGTCAATTTGTGGTAGATGATGGCTTCATCTGCATAATGTCACCTAGACTCATGTCTCACTGCATCACCAAGTACTGTGGTCTTGCCAAACTGACACAAACATTAACCATCACTGGGATGGAGAGGAAGAAGGACAACCCAAGCAAAGGGACTTATCTGTGAATGTGTGTGATTGTGTGGGCCTTACATGCAATTGTGTTGAGGGAGAGATAGGGGACCCAAAGACCCAGGAATAAATGAATGAGTGAGAGGTGCCAAGAAGGGCTTTGCCACACTGCAGAGCTTCATGTAGCAGGTGACCCAAATGAGAAGAAGAATCATCTAGAACCTCCTAGATTCTCTGCCCACACCTCCTCGCAGACTCGACAAATAAAATGATATAGCAGCTGGTCTGATTAAAGAAGCCATTTTTGTTCCCAACCTGACGGCCAAGTTTAAGGCAATGAAAATCACTGAAGTGTTAAAATGACAGGCTCCAAATTTATTGTCCTTTAACTATCTTCTCAGTTTAAGTGTTTGTAATTTCCACATGAATGGGGAAACTTTTTCATGGTGGCTCCAAACAGCAATGCTGGGTAGAATGTACCTACAAAATCTTGGCTGAGCTCCCTCTCAGTGCACTTATCTTTGCAGACACAACCTAATTGGGATCAGAAGGGCCAGAGAGCTGGAGGCAGAAGGATGCGGTTCTCTGTCACTGTCAGCTTCATTTCCATGGAGACCATTCATTCATCAAGCATTCATTCAGTGTGTACAGAGTCCCCTAGTCCATGCCAGGCTCAGTGGGGGACAGAAAGACTGAAGAAGCCAGCTTACAATTTTGCAGACATGTATCTAAAACACATGTTTGAAAAGAGCAGAACACAGAGCTCTTTAAAGGCAATATTTAAGACAAGCTTGAGGCAAGATGCCACAGGTGGAAAGCATATATGTCAAAGACCTCAGCTTGTTTAACAAGACAATGCACACAGAGTACCTTATACACACCTGGCTCATAGCAGCACTAAATAAATGCCACTATCCAGCCTTCCTGAGTGTTTATTAATGTCAGCACCCATTTTTCAGTGATCACAGTCTTTGGGGTTCTAGAATAAATTTTAGAAGTTAAAAGTATGCCTAGCTTCCAAGTCTTTAGACTTTATCAATATTTATTTAGTTGATAGAAGAGATGGGGCACTGGATGCCTGTCAATGAGTTCCAAAATAGCTATCATAAATAAGGCTGACATAGCAAATAGAAGCAGACATAGACACACACACACACACACACACACACACACACACACACACACACTCACTCACTGATGGATATCTAGGCTTATTCCATACCTTAGCTATTGTGAATAGTACTGCAGTAAATGTCCTAGGAGTAGCATGGCTGTCACACAGCTCTAGTACTTTTAGTTCTTTGAGGAACTTCTGTACTGATGTCTATAGTGATTAGATGAATTACATTCACAACAGAAATGTGTATGGGTTCACCTTTTGCTGCATCCTGGGGAAACACCTATTCCTTAGGACATTTGTCAGTGTTCAAATTTTAATTTAGGACTTTTCATGCTCACCCAGAAAACTATCAGGGCCCATCACTACCTCCACCAAGAAGGTGTTACTCTGGGAGAGGCTCTCCTTCTGTGAGCTGTCAACATCTTGTCACATTCAACACTAGAGTCATCTCCTCATCATCTCATAACCATATTCAATAAGTGAAATGCTCAAGTTCTTGGAATGTTCATGGATCTTGCATGCCAACTGGGAGTATGGTGCGTCTTTCAAAGGAAGTAGGCTACAGGTCATCCCAAGGTGTTTTTAAGGTGATAAGAGGATTTAAGAGCTATGGAGAGACAATGGCTTTACCTTCTTACAACAGCTCTGACCCCAGAAAGTCACCCAGGCCCAGGGTTGTTCTCCCAACTCTTAAGAAAGTCATCCTCAAAGCTGAATTTCTGTTCTGTAGTACGGCAATGGTATCAGTCTATATCTCTCCATCATAAAGTATGTAGATCAACCCGTTCATCTCTTACCCTTATCTTCTACTATCACATGGGAAAGCAATTAACCCCTCAAGTACAGGTAGACATTCTCAGCCAACTGAGTTGCAGGCCCCATTGTAACCATGTTCTCACTCACCCTTCAAGATGGTGCAATCCTTGGAGGATCCAACAAAGTAAGTCAGAATTGACAGAAAGAATCTGAGGGCCCAAGGGTTAAATTAAGTACTCGTGATTGAGAAATGCTAAAATCCAGCATTCACATATAAGAAACAATAAAATCTTCAGGTCTTCATTGGTCATGCCTCTTGTGATGACCAGTGCACCTTGAACCACACACAAGTTCCTCCAACACAATGCACAGATTTTGCCAAGATATACCCAAGCTTTCCCCTGAAAACTCATGGATATGGGGAGAAAATCAGAGCTTGGGAATCCCAATACAGACAGGATCTTCAATGCCAGAAGGACAGAGAGGAATCAAAGGCAAGACTGAAATCAGCACTGGGCACCAATATTCTACTCGAGGCTTTGTTAGCTCTTTGATGATATAAGCTGGGCAGAAGAGAGGGACAGGTGGTAGGGAGATATGCAGAGCTTCTGTAGGGAGTAGAGAGGATATTAAATCCAGCATTCCCCAAAAAGGAAGCTCCTTTCAGCTGAGGTACACAAAGACCTGCCTCAATAGAGGCCAATCCATGCAGGGAGCCAACTGTTTTTGAAGATTGGTTTTAATCTTCCACCTTGGCAAAGGAAGGATTAGTATTACAAAAGAGACAAGTTAGAAATATTGAGAACGACACACAGTGAGAGATAGAATTGGAAAATGCAGAGATGAGCAAAGTAAATATTTTTTCACCACACTAACAGAATACCAGAAAAAAATTACGTGTAATTATAGACATAGAAAAAAAAAAAACACGTGAGAAAAATCCAGCACCAATTTCTAAATGAGTAAAAGCAACAGCAGAGGGTGAAAAGAAGATAGAACACTTCCTCCATGATGGGTAACAAAACAAGAATGGCTGCCCTCATTGTTTTAATTAACATTCTTTTGGGTGTCATGGAAGTACAATAAGGTACAGTAAAGACATAACTAGTGGACAGACTGCAGAGGGAGAAATTCTTTAGTCACAGATGGCATGATGGTTGCTTTGGGCTTTCTCTACCCATACATCACACTGGAACCTGCTTGTTAATCCCTCTCTCCACATTCCTGGCACCTGTTCTTGAGAGACTAGTTCAAATGCATCTCTCTGTTGAGGGCTGCCCTGGTGATTCTGGCCTCAAATACTTCTCTTTCTCTTTGTTTATTCTTATTGGCTTACATAAACATGAACTTAACTCCAACTGTGTACTGGACATTGGAGATTCCCATAAGATTTTATCTACCTATTTTTTGTGACATTTACTGCTAAAGTAAATAAGCAAAGTATCATTCCTTTATGTATGGCTAGGAACAGTAGACTAGATAGCCCAAGAACATAGGGTAGAACCAAACACAACTAGGAAAAAAAAATCGATGAAATGATCCCTAATGATATTCTGCTATACTCATAGGTTGGTGTTTTGTCCAGTCATCCAACAGCAAAGCTTCCTCCAGCAGCAGCAGATGATAGTGGGTAAGATCCACAACCAGACAGTATGGGGAGAGGGAATCTAAATTAGAGGTCTCTATTGGGTCCCTCATCTTGGTTCTCAGGGAGCCCTGAGGAAAAGGGGGAGGAAGGAGTATAGGAGTCAGAGAGATGGAGGGCACTAGGAGAACAAGGCCCACTGAATCAACTAAGCAGTGTTCACATAGGCTCATAGAGACTCAAGAGGCAAGCACAGGGCCTGCAAGGGTCTGCACCAGGTCCTCTGCATGTATGTTATGGCTGTTATCTTGGGAGCTGTAATGGCTGACTCATTTGCCTGCTCTTGGAACTCTTTTCCTCCTATGGGGTTGCCTTGTCCAGCCTTGATATGAGGATTCTCACTTTGTCTTACTGCATCTTGTTTTGTAGTGTTTGGCTGTTGTCTCTTGGAGGCCTACTCTGTTCTGCAGGAGACTGGAGAGGGGAACAAATCAGAGACAGGGGAGCTGGGAGGAATGAAGAGAGAGGAAACTATGGTCAAGATATATTGTATAATAGAAAAATCTATTTTCAATTTTAAAAAATCAGACTTAAGCTTGCATTTTGTAAACATCCTCAGTTCCAGCTCTTCTCAAACCTATGCAGAGGTTATTGTTTGATTTTAGCCTCCTAAATATTTGGTCCTCACTGTTGTGATTTGTTTGTTGGTGATTCGTGGGTGGATGGATTGATTTACTGACTGGCTGGTTATTTTACATATGACTCTTAGAAAATGCATAAGAGCATTTTGTTCTTTGATTTTTTTAAGAACTAAGATATTTTGTATAGATACTTGTCACTTATGCTATTCAAAGGGTATCCTAAAGATCTATTGACAGCTCTACTCAATTCTTTTTTATCTCTGTATAGTTTTTAGTGATATTTACTGCAAAACTTAACAAATGTCTGTGCCCTGCAGATACCAATGAAAAAAAGAAAAAGAAACAATTTCACCTAAGCCTAACTTGGTAAACCCATGGATTTAATCAGTGTTACTCATAGGAATATGAGCAACCTACAGGCAGCTACACCACCAAAAAAGAGGTTCACTACACACACACACACACACACACACACACACACACACACACACACACACACACAAGGCGGGGGGGGGGGCAATTGGTAACCTATATAACCTTGGGACAGAGCAAGACCTTGCATGCTTGCTCCATGACAGAATGTCATTGGGTCTAATTTTGTTCAGCTGCTCTGATGAGGGTCATGTCATGGTTGGAGGACAGAGTTCCTCAACAGTATGGCTTTATCCTCCATTGATATAAATCCTTCCCTATTAGTGAACCATTAGATTGTTTGCAATGTGATGTTTAGACTGTAATCACCATAATTGCATACACACTTTCTGTTCCCCTGAATGAATGGCTATCCAACTAGCCCACAAACCAAGATATGAAACACTGTGTGATGGGGTGTTTCCATCATTTAATGCAATAAATACTGCCCCTGAAATTTCCCCAAAGGCAGGATCTTTATCAAATGCATATCAATACTCTGCCCCTTACCTTTAGCTATTAGTACTCATTATTTTTAAGATAATAGAATAAAGAGCACATAGTTGTTGCAGAAATATCTTGGATCATTTCTCTGATGTACCACATAATGATCTGCTATATTGAACTTTTCATGAATACCTCATCTAGACTTTTGTTTCTAGACCACAAATATTATATCTTCTACTACACGAATTACACATACCAACTAGAGCTTACACAGATATTTAATGTTAGTGTTTGTTGAACCAATGAGTGGTTATGTTTTATGTTAATAACACAAATAGGTTAGAGAAATAATCACTGTGATTATAGCCACACACTGTAAACATCAAGTAAGGATGACCAGACCAATTACCACAGTAAGGGTCCTAAGCAGGCAGACATGTTTCCCTAGCACAAGTGACACAGTAATGGTGGTCATTAACTGGGAGGACAAAATGACCATCTGGTGCCATTCCTCTACAGTAGCAATATGTTACGTGTGAGAGATGGTGGAATTGCACTGGGGAGGAGGAAGTGGGTCTACTCCACATTAATGGGGCTCTCAATGTTTCAGTGATATGCAAATGTGCCCCATAAAACATTCCAAGGCAAGAACCATGGCAAGGAAGAGACTTGAGTTTGCTTTCTGCCTTAATGATTTTAAGAAGCTGTGGATTAGAGCTGGCTGATGAGTCTGACCTGTGTTATCCGCAGACAGGTAGGACTTGGGACCATTACATGTCTTCAGAGTAATCTGCGAAATGACCATCTGACCCTACCTCTTTCCAATGATCCTTAGAACCCCCTACCTCCAAGGGGAAATGAATCCCAATCATTAACGAGGAGAAACGTTAGCTTCTTGTTTCCATAGTGTCCATTTCTTCCAAGATTTTCTAATCATTTTCTCATTAGTCTCCTTCTCCATCTCACCATCATTATTATTCTGTTTATGTAACATCACTCACCCAGCACCTTCAAGACTCCTTCCCACCAGCATGCACAATACATTCCAATTATGTAATTATGCCATTGTAATCAAATCATTAAGATTCGAATTAAACATGTATTAAAGTTCACAAAGAAAAAAAAAAAGCTCCAGCTACAGGCACCAAGAGCGAAAGCAACAGACAGACATGCTTGTAATCATGGTTTGTTTTTAATGAGTCCACAACCACAGATTTAGGGTCTTGAGATGATTTGATAGCCCAAAAAAGATGGTTGGTTTCTGAACCTGAAAAGCATGTCTTGCCTGTCTCTCCTTATCACCCCCATCACCCACTGAGTTAGCCCCTTGATTACATAATGATGTACGAAACAACTGAGAAGTGATGGAGGCTAAATTGGGTTGTCATTCAATTCTTTGGGGGAATTAAATGAAGAAATACCACAGCTCTAAGAGAGAGAGAGAGAGAGAGAGAGAGAGAGAGAGAGAGAGAGAGAGAGAGAGAGAGAAGAGCAAGCAGCAAGCCTTTCACACACAAGGTGGGCACACATACAATCTGCAAGCACACCTTAGCCCTGGAAAAATAACGTACCTGTGAAGAATCTCAATTTGCTAACTGACTTGAGTAGTATATGATAGCTACATAACCAATTTAGAAATACAAAACCAAGCTGACTCCAGTCAGTTATTTCCCATTGGGTCCAGGGCTGCCAGCTGACCACAAGCAGCTGACAATGCCATGAGTGGGGGTTGTATAAGTCTAGGGAGAAGGCTGGCGATCTGTACCTCTGGCTCCTATTAGCAAGACAGGGCTTTAAAGCAACAGCCAGCACTGCAGCCTGGGCACCAGTCCGTCACACTCCCAAGGGACGAACCCCGGGCGGTATTACTTTTTAAGAGCCTCTGCGGTGTTTCTAATATGCATCCGAGGTTGATAGCTGTTGGTCGAGATCACCTGGGAACCTGGAAGAGAAGCAGAATTTTAGACCTACTCCCAAACATGCTGAATAAGAAACTTCACAAATGTTGTTACCTGTTTATTTAGATCTACAGGTGATGCTTTGACATTCTAAAGTTTGAAGAGAGCTAGGCTAGACGACATCTAACCGGCGATGATGAAAAGAAGAACAAAGGAACATTTGTTGTGTGGCAGCCATGTTGTGGGCACTTTACTAGCAATTTTCCTATATCGCTGCATTGAACTTTTCAATGTTATCTTTGTTTACATAATAAACATATCATTGCCTAAGCAAGGATCTTGCTAGGCATTGGCAATACAGTCAGGCCTTCAGTCTTGTAATCCCAATACTCCAAGAGGCTGAGGCAGGAGGGTTGCCATGAGTTTGCAGTCAGTCTAGGCTTCATAGTGAGTTCCAGGCCAGTTTGAGCTACACTGTAAGAGACTGCCTTGGAAAAACTCTTCTGCCCCTGCAAAGGTTTACACCAAAGAAACTGCTCCTGAACTCACCATGTATAGCTCTTCCCTCATTATTATTCCTTAAGCAATAGAGCATAACAAATATTTACATAATATTTAGGTTGTGTGAGTTATTGTAAGTAATCTGGAGATGATTCAAAGTATACATGAGGATGTGCAATGGTGACAAAGAAATATGCCATGCTACACAAGGGACTTGAACAATCACAGGCTTTGGTGTCTGTGAAGGGTCCAAGAACAAATCCCTCCACAAGTCTGAAAGATAACTACCTGCAGCTGCATAAGATATGACGTCCTTCCTTCAAGGAGACTTACAGAAGTAATTACAATATAGAAAGCCAGTGAATTGCCCCCACACAGTGAAAATGCTCTACCGGTGATGTTTCAAATCCCCACTGCAACCTCAGGGGAAATAACAGGTGGATTCATTTCCAGTCCCGTTTAAGGAACCTGTAGACTTAAAGAAGTTAAAATAAGTCACCCAAGGTCGAACTGCTCACAAGAGGTAAAGCTGGGATTGAATCCCATTCTTAATTACTCTCTTCTCCAGTGCGTTCCAACCTGTGGACCCAATTCTTGCAAGTACTGTCTCATGAGGACAAGAAAAGCCACACACGCACGAGCATTTCCCACAGCTTTACTAACGTCCAGGCCCAGCATCCATGCCAACAACTATTTTTCAAGTGTAAGCAGGATATTGTCTTCAATGAAATACTGAATGCGTCATAATTTTTGTCACGTTTTTCTCTTAATGCACTACACATGTAATTATAGCTCTACAGGAGGTCCATACAATGCAGGGCTGTCAAAAGAGATCTTACTTAGAAACACTGGGAACTAGTACCATACCCTAAGACACTGATGTACTTTCCAGGCATGAATAATGGATGGGTAAATCCTCATTAAAATAAAAGTGTATTGTATTCCCAAATCCACGGATACCAGCCTGAAAGCGATCACATTAAAAGTTAAACACTTTTACTTTGGGTGACCACTTGATGCCAGTTTGATTATTAGCATAAATATAGGTATCTTTGCATTGATATGCACTGAAAAACAAACAAACAAAATCACCCATCTACTCCTATAAAGAAACCATGCAGATAACAAACAAGACCTGTTGCAAGATCTTTGTCTTGTCTAGAATCTCTTTGAGGAAGCAGCTTGATATTCCCTGTACCCACAATAGTCTTGTGTGATACTGGCACACCCTAAATGTCATGGGTCCATATTGTCAGTCGGAGGACTACACCCCTGACCCCAGTGGTTCATTCAGGAGTGGGTGTGGCCAGGCTGGGCCAGTGGAAGCCTTTCTGAGTCTTCTATAGGATCTATCAGTCAGGCCTTCTTGTTTTACTAGGATGGTAGCAAAGAGAAGAACACAAACTGACAGATTCTGTTTACCCTCCTCCCACTGCTCAGAGAGTCTGCCTGAAATGATGCCAGCAATGAGGGTGGGAGTGCGGTGGTGGGGGAGTAAACTAAAGCCAAAAGACAGAGCAAAATACACAAGGGCCCTATGATGCTGTTTGAATTTTTGGGTTCAGCCCCACCTAAGGCCATTGTGATAGTTTTAATTGTCAAATTGACAGGATCTAAAATCACCTGGGAAGAGAGTCTCATTGAGGAATTACCTGAGTTAGGTTGGCCTGTGGGTGTGTGTGTGTGCTGTGGGGGGAGGGGGGGTGGAGATGGGGTGTGTGGTGTGTGTGTGTGTGTGTGTGTGTGTGTGTGTGTGTGTGTGTGTGTG
>CAJQZJ010010806.1:1452500-1470834 GCA_907164525.1 Lophiomys imhausi
ATTCAAGCTGAGGCACAGGCACGCATGCATTCATTCAAGCTGAGGCATAGGCACGCATGCATTCATTCAAGCTGAGGCATAGGCACGCTTGCATTCATTCAAGCTGAGGCATAGGCACGCATGCATTCATTCTCTCTGCCCTTGACTGGATGTAACTGCTGCCTGGTGTTCCTGCCACCTTGACTTCCTCAGAGTGCTGGACTACAACCCGGAGCTGTGAACAGAATAAGCCCTTTCCCCTTAAGTTCCTTTTATCTTTGGTAAACAAAACTAGAGACCTCTCATACTTGCTGGCTAGCTTGTGTAACTACCTTCCCTGGGGCTGCCTCTTAATATCTGGCTTATTAAACAACACCAGAAGTCAGAAAGATGCCATGAGTAACAGATCTATAGGTCCACACTAAAGTGGCCGGGATTAGGTAGACCAAGGTCAAATAAAGACTCTCCATCTCACAGCTGACAATCCTGTGAGATGTTTGATTTTCATTTTGTGAATTTGCTGGGTTGATTGTTTTTGTTTTGTTTTTGTTTGTTTGGGTTTTTTTTAATAATTTATTTTTTATTTCTTCAAGTTACATCTCAATCACAATCCCCTCCCTACTCCCCCCTCCAGTCCCACCCTTCCACCCTCCTCCCCCTCAGCCCCACCATCCTCTTCCCTTCTTTTTTTTTTTTTTTTTAGTTTAAGGTATTTATTTTTCCCCCCAACAGCTCTCCCTTTCAGTCCAAATAATGGTTCTTTTTCTTATAACTATAAATACAATACAAAACAACAGAAATAAATAGGCCACGATTATAAGAGTTATATGGCTTAGCATACATTCCCAATGTCCAGTCCATATGTATTTGGCACCTGACTTTAACATTCTACTATCTAACCATCTCCATGAGTTTAAAGTTCTATATCTAACTCAGCTTTCATACTAACTTGCCTCATAATTTTAAAAATATCTTCTTAGATCCAGAACACCCTCTTGATTCCTAAACAACTCAAAATTTAACTATGACACTCTAGGTATCTATTCTTCAACCACATCAGAGACCTGAGAGGGATGGTGCTGAGAATCAAAGTCAGAGCCTTGATGCTAACCCCTTGCTCTCCTACTGAGCTATGCCCCAGCCCTGGTAATACATCTTATGGGTTCAGCAGAACTGCTTAAACAGTCGGATACCATACCTTGGGACTCAGTTCAGACAAAAGTATATCATCACATTGAAGCGAGTTGTGTCATGTCTGTACAGGCTGGCCAAACTCAAGCCAGAAATGAAGATGAGAGAGACTTACTGAGAGACAGTGGCCAAAAATCTAAGAAGGTTAAGAGTCAAATCAGTGTTTTCCCAAAGCTAAAACTAGTGTGAGATGGTCACTGGTGCACAGAGGGATCCGAGAAAGAACTAAGCACAAGGGTGTGAACCTAAAAGGTCAGCTCCCTCCAGTTCCCACAGTTCACTTGCTGCTTCACAGATACAGCTTCTTTCACGGTGGGGACTTCACGGTGGTGGGGAGTGTCACCCTGTTGCCTTTGGCTTGGCCACTGCTGAGGAAAACAAAATGAAAACAGCTAAAGCCTGGGCTGGAAGTAGACCCAAGGCACTTGAGCCTGTTGCTAAGAGACAGACACTATAAAACCAGGGACAAATTTTGTAGACCATGACTCCATAAGACCTCTGGCTTTGGTTAATATCCCTTGAAGGTTCTGGAAAGCTAACCGACTGGTTAATTGATCCATAGCTCAAGTCCTGAAAATAGAAGCTTGTGGTTGCTGTGTCCTAAGGTCCCAACAGCCTTTGGATTCGCTACAGCAGGAAGTGAATTGGGACAGTAAATACAGCTCCCAGGATGGAAACACTGTCCACCTCACTTACGGCTTAGGACAACGGTAGATAAGGGAGCTGTTCTCTGCAAAGAACAAGGTCAGCCACATCAGCTGATGGGAACTATTCACAACCAGGAAGACTTGGTACATAATATTCATGTGTGCAGATAGCATTATCTCTTCTGGTCATGATTTTATTTTCTAAAACGAAGTTTCTTATTATGACTATAGTCTATTGTATGCCTGCCATTTCCTTACTGGTATGTTGAGAGAGATTAAATGTGTAATTTAACCATGTGTTTTGGCTTGGTTTATTTTCTGTTGCTATAATACAGTAATAGCCAAAAAGTAGATAATATATAAAGAAATGAGATCTGTTTTGGCTTGTGTCGCTAGAGGATGCCAAGTCCAAGAATGTGGTCACATCTAGTATGGACTCCATACTGCTTCAGCTTGGGTTATAAAGTGAATCGTGACCAGTACATGCAGAAGAGGCAAGATAGGAGGTACAGTCTGCTCTCATAAAGAGCCCTCTTTGTGATAATGTGCTGAGTCTGAAAGGATCTGGAAATAATTTTCATGAAAAAGGCATTAATTCTTAAGAATAAAATCATCATCATTGTGAGTGTGTGTGTTCTTGTGTGTCTGTGTGCATGTGTGTGTGTATGTCTTTGTGTCTATGTGCATGTGTGTGTGTCTGTTCTTGTGTGTGTGTGTGTGTGTGTGTGTGTGTGTGTGTGTGTGTGTGTACCAAGGGTTAGCATCAAGATGTCTTCTTTGGTCACTCTCCACCTTATTTTTTTAAGACAAAGTCTCTCACCATACCTAGGAACACACCAATTCAGCCAAGATGGCCAGTGAGCTCTATCCAGAGATCTGTCTGTCTCTCCCCTCTCCTTCATCATCATAGTTATACATACATGCTGCCTTGTTCAGCTTTTACAACTTTTACATTGATACTGGCATCAAAAATCAGGTCCTCACAGCATCTGAACCATCTCATAGGCCCCACCTCCTGAAATCACCTCCTAAAGGCCTCACTTGCCAGAATTTCCACATTGGGAGTCAAGTTTCCTCTTGAGTTTTTGTGGAGCCATTTAAACTATAGTGGCTTGCATACAAAGGGGCAATAACTCACCCAGAGACAACGGGGAGACTAGAGTAGGAAAAAAATTTATATATTTTTCCAATGGAATCTATAATACATTATTTCTCTCTTTAAAAAATTTGCAGAAAAGTGATACTTGGAAAAGGTTCCCCTTTTCACAGCAAAATGTAAGCTGTATTGATCTGTCGGATGTCCATATGTCACATACTTTCAGTATTGCACAGTTTAGGAATCAGACTTACATTTGAACTGGGGCTTTTAACCTCTCCCACACCAAAAGAAGCTACTTTTCTTAGAAAGCTATGTATGATATTTTTTCATTACCTTTCCACATGTTCATAAATAACATATAATGTTGATTTGTATGTTTTAATTTGCATTAATGGTATGCTACACTTATCCTTCAGAAACTTGGCTTTTTCACTCAGCATCATGTTTTAAGATTTATAGACTTGGATATGTTCAATCATTTTAATAACTTGATAGTATTCTAGTATGTGAATAAATCACACTTCATCTATTCCCATTCAGACTTTTTAAATTATCATTATAATTTGTTTTTGCGACAGGGGCAATGAACATCCTTGGGCATATCTTATATTCATATAAGAGAATTTTCTACAGCATGTACCTATGCATGTACTTGCTAGCTGTGATGTTTGCTCACGTTCGGATGTGCCAGGTACTGCCAGATTCCTTTCAAGTGCAGTTTTACTATTTTACACTCCTGCTTGCAAATGAGAACGCCTGTTGGTGGTGTCTCCTGGCACTGGTGTCTGGTGGTTTGATTCACAAGGTTTGTCTGTTTCTCATTGTAAGCTCCTCTTCCTCTAGAGTATCAGGTGTCTGAAATCCCGAGTGTCCTGGATTATAAAGGTATTCTTGCTGAGAAATTTTATATTTGCATGTACTGGAGTCTGTGGGGTTTCAATGGTCCTTGACCAGGTTATGATAAATTCTCAGCTTGGATATCTCATACCAGACAAGTGGTACAAATTTGGAACACATCCTTCTGTGTAGTTCAGGCCTAGAAATTCAGGTTTTCACATGATTTTTTTTCCTACCAACGGCCAGTGGGTACCATTTTCCAGCCTGCTTTCTATGAGCATGGCAGCCTTTGAGATTTTAAGCTTCATATAGAATTATTCTCTCTGTCATCAATGATCTGGTGGCCACATCTTCATGTTTACATAGTAATTTACCCCGAGTCTCATATAGAATCCATATAGAATCTAAACCTAATGAGAGGGTGATGTTGGGTACTTCCTTCAATTGTTCTTTACCTTTTTTTTTTCTGGAGACCCGTTCTTTTACTGAATGTAGAGCTCTCTAACTTCCTAGACCAGCTAGCCAATAAACCCTAGAGATCCTCATCTCCTCCCAACATAGAAGTTGCAGGTATGCAATGGAATCCAGATTTTCATGTAGGGCTAGGGATCGAAACTCAGGTCCCCATGTTTACATGGCAGACATTTTCCCCGCTGAGCCATCTCCCCAGTCCTCAAACTTTTGTTTTTAATTGGAAGAATGTTCAATGCCAGTGAAGAGTAAATGTGTTAGTTCTCCTTCTTCCCTTGTTTCTTCCTCCCCCCCCCCCACTTCTGCTTTAATAGGCAGAGAAAGAGGAACAGTTTGGGCTTAAGACAGGAGAAGGAAGACTGCTCTGCTTTCCTAAATCCAAAATAATTCTTCTGCTTCTATTAACAAAGAAGAAGGAATCAGAGCAGAATCAGACATGGTGAGATTACTGGCAACGTAACCAGTGGGCGCAGGTGTAAACAGTGAGTTTTGGGAATCAAAACGATCAGCAACCTTGTGGAAGTCAAGTCTAACGGTGTACAGAATAATGGCAAAAGTTAACTTGGGGACATGTGGGAAATCTGGGCTAATGAGTCCTTGGACTGAGCAAAATACTATTTTCTAAGCACCAGAGTGACTTCCCGTTTTATCCAACAGAGTGCAAAAACAGCCCCCACTAATTTGTTAGTGGATTAAAAGATGAAGCAAGAATTGATGGTTGTCTCGTGGGCCTTGGGCTATCACATGTGAGCTAGTCCCGGACAATGGTTCAATCTTTGGTCACCAGTCAGGCCATCCCCACCTGGACATGGAAGTCTGATTAACTGTTCCCTGGTGGTACTCCCAGGCTCAGCCTTGAGGTTTGGCAGGCCCCCACTAAATCATGGCTGACTAGGAGATTAACTCCTTCCTCTCTGCCTGCCTATCACCCATCCATGTGTCTCATCCAGCTCCACATATACCCACGTTTCAGGAAGAAGACAGCAGATGTTTAAGGCATCTGGAGCCATGTTTGGGACAGTCAACCCAACAGTAGGACGATAAAACTCAGGATAAAAACTCAGTAGGACGAGTCCAGGACAGCCAAGGATACACAGAGAAACCCTGTCTCGAAAAACCAAAAAAAAAAAAAAAAAAACTCAGTAGGACGATAAAGCTCAGGATCATGAGCAGGAAGTGTAAAGCTGGAGACTGACTGGGAAGGAAGGGGTTACTATTGCTGAGAAGGTCTCTCAGAAACCTGGGATTCTAAACAACTAGAGAAGCCTGAAAAAGAAGTTTCTCTGACAGCTGTCAGGGGCCTCTGCTACCACTAATGTACAGAATTTTAGCTCCCACATACTCGGTCTTATTCATTTGATCATTTTTTTATCTGTTTTTGTTTGTGCATGTAAAACTCATAATCAAGTCAAAAAATCTTCTGAGGCAAACACGGTAGTCCAGATGAGAAGTTTAACCACCCAGCACTTGGCACCTGTCATTTTGTGCCCTCCTTTTCTCTCCTTCATGATTCTGGCCAGATCCCAGACTAGAACTGACTGTGGAGTGAGTGACAAGAGCCTAGAGCAGCTTGCTGTCATGTGTTCTGTGGCTCAGGGCCTCTCAGCCATTTCTCCAGTCCCGGGTCCTACTGACAAAGATAGAAAGATGTCCTTGGCTCCTTCCTCTTCATGGGATGAACATTTCCAACATCGCCTTTCTGAGTTTCCTCTCCAGATATTCCTCTCCAACTTCTTTGGGGACAGGACCACCTATTGAAGCCAGATGACAAAAATTAACTGTACTAGTGGTGTACACTTTAGTGAGAACTACTCTAATGATGTTTATAAATGAAAACACCTGAAAATTATTTTCTCTGTGATGCTCAGAAAATAATATTAATGGCTATAATCACAGTAATGTTAATTAGATATCAAACAAAAGCGGCATAACAGCCTTGTGATTTCTTCAGTGTTAGTTAAAGTAAGGCTAAAATGGGTTGTTAAAGTTAACTTAAATGCAAACATTAAATAATATTATTGATGATACTTGGATGCAACAAAAATACCATTAAAAAGCAGAACTTTGTGAACTGAAATTTGGGAACTGTTCTGTGGGTTGCCTCCTTTAGTTACCTTCACATTAAATCTAAATCTACCTGGGAAAAAGGATTTACCTATTATTAATTCACCTTGAGCAGGCTGAACAGGTGATCTGAAGGGAGGGGAGCGTCCTGGCCCTGCTGAATGGAAACCACAGACAAACCACAGACAAACACCACAAGCCCACACCACTGAGATGTCAGGCTAGCCTTGTTTCAGCAGCACCGTGATTGGGAGTTCTGCCAAGAACGAAACAAACTCTCTCGCAGCTGTTATCTCATTTGTATGAGTAATATGAAAAACGCTGCACAATTTAATATGCCATCTAATACTTTTATTCTTATCTCACTAGCAGGGCAGGTGGTGGCATACATGTTTGAAAAGCCGATACAGATTGGAACAGGGGAGGGCCCCCCAGAAATGATGCTAGCTGCTATTTGAGCTCAGTAAAATGAGATGAGCTCCGATGTTATTTTATAAAGGCAATCTCACTTGTATCTTTGCCAGTGAGATCTTAATCACAGCCAGCGAGGAGAGTGGGTACCCTTTCCTGGTTATCTGGGTGCAGAAAGATGCCATCGGCAGCATGGGGAGAATGATTATCTGTTACTTCACTTGCGAGAGACCAGCAAGAACATTATCAGGGTGTTGGGAAGCAAATGTGTGCAGTACAGGGTGATAAAAAGAGGGAGGAGACGACTCATCTCCAAGGATATGGAGATAATGCCACTTGCAGGGGGAATAGATGGATGGCATTGTTGAAAATGGTTTTGAATACTGGGAACAGACTGTGAGGCTCTGTAGCAGCTCAACTGTTGGCTCAGGAGTAGAGAGAGATAAATAAGAGGACCTGGGAGCAGAAGGAGAGCCTGGAAGAGAAAGCGATTGTCTCAACCCCTCTGACCTTAAAAGGAATGTGGTTAAATCAATCTTTCGTGACTGTTCGCCTGAAGATGAAGTACAGAAACCTTCAGACTACCGACGGACACAAATAATATTTTATTATTTCTCCCATTCTCAGTCTTATTTATATTTTATTTTATTTCCTCTCAAACAATCAAGATTTCACATAATGCTCTAACAAGCAAGACTGCTAAGACATAAAACAAAAAAATGGGAGGCACAAATTCTTAAAGAGCCTAGAAAGAGACTAACTACCATCCCAGGGAACACTGACCAGAAATGACCATGTCTGTGACTCAAAAGAACATCAGTGTGAGGCTAAAGACCCCAAACTCCATGCCAACATCTCTACCTATAAGCCCCAGGCACTTTTCACTTACGACTCCTCTTTCTTGTGGCTGGAAAAATTACTTTGTTTTTCCTCCATGAAGTCTGAAGTCAAAACTGTTTTGGTTTGAGATGTTTGGGTTTTCTTGAGACAGACTCTTTTCACACTGTAGTCCAACCTGACCTGGAAATCGTATTTGAATCGAGTTTGAATCCAAGCTGGACTCAAACTCACATCAGTACTCCTCAGCTAAAACTGCAGATGTGAACCACCACAGCAGGCTTTCAAGTCTAAAATGTCAATGGACAATCTATCTTTCTTTTCTGTTTTCATTTCTTTTCTTTCTCCTTCCTCCCTGTAGAAAAAAAATGGCTAATTAAATTATGTACTAGTATTTATATTGTATTTAATTGTTTTGGCAGTGTTAATCCTTAATCCACCATTATAAATGGATACACACAGACACCACATGGATTTTAATAAGCCTAGGCCTGAGTTGTACAATCCTAGCCCACCTAAGCTAGCTCATAATTCTATTACCCAAATATAACCCCATATATACATATGTCCCTTTGGACTATTACTCTCCACGCTATGTCAACGTTCCAGGCCATGTGGAAGGATCTTCTTTAATCTACCCCATGGCCTGTCCTCCTTGTTTGCTCCTGGCTTCTTCTCCTGGCTTCTTCTTCCCAAGATGCTCTCTCTCTCAAAAAGCCCATGCACCTTAATCTTGCCTACCTCCATCTTTGCCCAATCGCCAGGCCTCAGCATTTATTTAACCAATCAGAGACAAAGTAACAGACAGTGAGCAGGACCAATCAACATTTAGAATGCTTAACACCACCCCATCACCTCCCCAACCCCCTTTCCTCTCCTTATTTGTTGTTGTTTTTTGTTTGTTTTTCTTTTTTAAATAATTTTTTATTTCTTCAAGTTACATCTCAATCATAATCCCCTCCCTACTCCCCCCTCCAGTCCTACCCTTCCACCCTCCTCCCCCTCAACCTCCCCATCCTCTACCCTTTTTTTTTTAGTTTAAGGTATATCATTTTCCCCCCACCAGCTCCCCATTTTAGTCCAAATAATGGTTCTTTCTCTTATAACTATAAATACAATACAAAACAACAGAAATAAATAGGCCACAATTATGAGAGTTATATAGCTTAACAAACATTCCCAATGTACAATCCATATGTATTTGGCACCTGACTTTAACATTCTACTATCTAACCATCTCCATGAGTTTAAAGTTCTATATCTAACTCAGTTTTCATACTAACTTGCCTCACAATTTTAAAAATATCTTCTTAGTTCCAGAACACCCTCTTGATTCCTAAACAACTCAAAATTTAACTATGAGACTCTAGCTATCTGTTCTTCAACCACCTCAGAGACCTGAGAGGGATAAATATATCTGATTATATAGGAAGTGCAGGGCCTGCAGCTTCCAAAACTAAAAAATGACATACCAGTGGCTGCCTGGACAGTTCCCGTTACCTCAATAAAATTATTGCTCATAAATGTACTATTTACAACAATTCAGCACAGCAGAAATGCATTAACTATGCAAGCAATAGCTTCCGTCTGCTTTCAAACTCACCCCTGCTCTAATATGGCTGATTTCAGCAGCTTGAGGTATTTGTCTTTAGAGCTTCTACTGGGTTGATACTGGGCATCAACAATATGCAATTAATTTCCTCTGCAATGTAGATGATTTCAAGCCAGTAATATAAACCCAAGTCATTCTTTTTAAGTGGGTTTATAATATTCTTCTATTCTCCACTATAAATGTACTGTAAGTTACTCAATCAACCCTGAATTGGTGGGCTCTTGCAGTCTCAACTGCCAGTCTCAATATTCCCCACCCACCACTGCAAGTGTTACTCTTGTGTGGTCCTGCATAGAGATCAGCATCTTTATTTCTCTGAATATCAGATTAAAATATGTACATCTTTATTTTAATATATATACATATATATATATTTCAATAACTTCTCCCTAATATAATAGTCATTCACATGTCTACAAACAGTAGACAAAGGAGCTTTCCCCACATCTATTTAAGCATTGGTAATCTTCCTTGATTTGTTTTCCCGTTCCATTGAGTAAAGGGGGCATAACATTTATTCAATTTGCATTTCCCTGATTCCAACAAGGCTATCTATCACTTCAAATGTTTTCTTCCCATTTTTGCTTGCACAGTTGTGGCTTCCCTTTGTATTCTTTTGAATGACTATCTGCCTTTTCCTTATTCCTTTACAGATACTGAGTTTGCATGTTCATGTGTGTGCATGTGTGTGTGCATGTGTGCATGCATGTGTGATTTAGTTCCCCCATTTCTTGACTCCCCCATCAATTGGAGGGACAGAATGTTCAGCTTTTATCTATCATGTGGATTGTAGGTATTTTTTTTCCAATCTTTGTTTTTAGGATTTGTTCATAGTAATACACAACAGTTAAAAAATTTAAAGAATCATGTCATTAAATATGTCAACAGTTTCCTGTTTGAGTTATATGCTTTGTGACTTATTTTAGAAAGGCATCTCCACCCCAAGGATATATATTATTCTAATATTGTGGAAGTTTTCTTTCATTGAGACAGGGTCATCTTATGTAGCCCTGGCTGGCCCTCAAGTTCAATTTCAGCCTCCGAGGTGCTGGAGTTGCAGACAGCACCACCACACCCAGTCTATCTATCAACAAGGCTATCTATCACTTGAAGACATCCTCTGACATCCTCAATCTTACTTCACCAAACTCCACACACTAGAGAAACGGATAGACCTCCCCAGGTCCTACATCATAGTTGCTAATTATTATCACAAAAGTCATATCAGGAACAGCTAATTTTCATCATCCTGTGACCAGATGGGGTAAATAGATTTCCTGCAGGCTCAATGGTTTCTGCCTCACCTAATTAAACTTAAGGGTCCTTTGATTACTACTTGAAGATGAAAAAGTTTCTTTGAAAGTAATTTAATCACCCTGTGAATGAACTGAGTATATTTCATTATACAGAAGGGTGAAACGTAAACTACTAATTGCATGTAGACTATATTTATAGGAGTTGGTTTTGATCATTAATTCCTTCTTATTTGCTCTTGGTTACTTTTCTGGTTGGTTAAAGGCTTCTTGAAACCCATCCAGTCATCCTTTCATTTAGCCAGTGAATGTATGTTTGCTGAAGTGCCTGTGCCTGGGAAAGGCCCTGAGACAAGTCAACCATGAAGCAGATATCAGATACAGCCCCACCACCTGAGCTCCTCACTGAGTTTTCTGTTTTTAATGATTCTTCTTATACCTTCACCAAAGATTGTATACTTTATTTAGTTCATCCTCTCTCTCTCTCTCTCTCTCTCTCTCTCTCTCTCTGTGTGTGTGTGTGTGTGTGTGTGTGTGTGTGTGCGTGTGTATGTGAACTATGACACATACGTGTGTGCATCTCCAGATTATGAAGAGTGGTCTCAGTAAGTCTCCAGAAGTGAGTTAAATGACCTGCTAAAGACAATGAGTTCCGGAGAAGCTTTCAGCAGAGTAGGGCTGGGCACTTTGCTGATGCCTGTGCTGTCTGCTGAGACACCCCTCACTCCAACATGAGCCCATGTGTGATGATTAAACTTTCTTGTCACCTTGCCTCTATCTGTAGTCACATAGGAGGCACACCTCTCAGTGTGTCTGAGGGTATTTCTAGAGAAATTAACTGATAAAGGAAGACCAGCCCTGGATGTGAGAGAATTCGAGTGGTGCCATTCCATAGGCAAGGGTCCTAGGCTGAACAGAAGGAGGAAATGAAGCACCAGCACTTGCTTCTCTTTGCTTCCCATCTACAGATTCAAGATGACCAGCTCCCTCATTGTTACCACAGCTGGAGCCTCTCTCCTTGCCATGGCACCTTGATAGACTATATCCCCTAGACCTGTGAGCCAAAATAAACCCTTCCTTCCTTAGATGGCTTTTGTCAGTCATTTTGCCACAGCAATTAAAAAAAAAAGTAACACACTCTCACCCTCACCATGCAACTCATGGCTGGGCCATTCATTCTTTCAGCTCTGGGCTCCACTGGATCTGGTTTCTCTCTCAGCAACTGTCCATCATCCCCTGCTACATCTACTTCACAATGCCAAGGGCACTGTGTGGCATCTCCCCTACCCCTCCTCATATGCACAAATATACCCCTCTGTGTTCTGAAGACACTGAGGAATTGGCAATTGACATGACCCACTAAGTTTCCTGCACTGCTGCTTGTTGGTTCCTAGCCAGGACAGAAAAGACAGTGATTCACAACCCGAACTGGTCTCATCCCCCCCATGGGATAGTATGGGCATTTGAAGACATGTTAATTGGTTGTCACAGTGATAGGAGTTATATTACCCATGAATTTTATTTTACTTCAAGATTGTAAAAGGAACTTCACAAAATATTTATCACATAAAACAGTCATTAGTTTTAATATGCCCAAGGATTTCTCCCTTCAGTTAGCTATCCTTCTGTCTTCTTCCCAGGATGGGTTGACAAAGGGTGATCAGACAGCCCTATGCTCTCTGGATCTTTACCTCTTTCTGCTTTTTCTCCTCACTCCTACTTCCTCTCTGACTCTCTTCTTCCCCATTATGGAACACCCTACCCAATAGAGAGTACAGAAGGCATGTCTGACTTCACTGTCCCAAGTCCCCTCACAGCCTCAGTTTTTACAACCAAACCTTTGCAAATGCCTCCACTGCCTTCTCTTCTCTGGGGTAAGGGTGCTCCAGGATACAGTTGTTCAGCTGGGCTAGTGGTCCTGAAGAAGACATGTACTAGTATCTCAAGTGTTGTCCCTTAACACAGTCAAGAAATACCCAATTACCAACATGCTCATTTGGACTGACTTCTAGCATGGCTTTATGGCACCATCATGGCCATGGCATGGGATGGTTAACTGTGCAGAAAACCATTAAAGAAACCTCACACTGCTAAAAGCTTCAACACCCTCAAAAGAATGCAAACTCCTCAGCAAGAGAATCCTCACCAAGCATCTGCCTTGAACCTTCCTTTGCTCTCTACCCAGAGGGCTGTGACTCTCCTCCGCCTTGTCACAAATCCCCTGATCCCACCTGTGCAGGGCCCCTTGCTCCTATTTCTGCTCCTCACTGACATATTTTCAGATTTCATTGCCAATGAGGTAAGAGCAGTGGCCACTGAATGGCTGCAGGTTACTCCAATACCACCAAACTTTGGCATTGTGACCCCAGTTCAGTTACCCAGCAGCCAATGGTGAAGAAAATTACAAAATAGAAAGAAAGGAATATCAACCTAATACAATAGTTAAGATAGCTCTGAAATTATCTATTTCTTAGTGTTTTGGACCACATCAACCTATTTTTGACACCCTGCACAGGGATTGCTGGGAAATCTCCAAAAGCTGCAAAGGAAATCTTACAAACTCATGCCCTGACACATGTATCCACAGTAGTATCTAGTAAACGTTTAGCAACTGACTCTCCGATGGATAATAGAAAAAAACAGCATATAGCATTTGTCCGTTTCTGCGGGATGAATATCTCTACCACAGCTGATCTCAATGAACTCAAGTCACCAATGGGAAGTCAATACAAAACAGAGAAGTCTCTACATATACCCCTCCCACCACAGAGCAGCTGCCCCAGGCTCCAGCCCCACGTTGTCATACAGACTAGATTTGGCAGATCTGAACCTCCAAATAGACTAGAAATCACATTTTTCCTGTTCGGCGTCTCTATTTCCCAATAGTAGCTATTTCAAATACATTTAAAGCATTGTAGAAGTTAAAGATATACAGATTATGTGTTCCTGATGTGAGCCAGAGCCCTTATGTTGATGACAAGTGGAAGGAATTTTGCCTCTTAGACCTTCATAGCTTCGCTACTGTCTTAGTTGACTGCTATATTACAAACTGTTTAAGGCTAGATAAGTTATGAAGGAAAAAGGTTTCTTTCACACACAGTCCTGGAGACTAGAAAGTCCAGGACAAGATAGCTGCCTCAGGCTACAATAAGATAGTATAAAATTAAAAGGGCAAGCACACACATTTGGAAGAGAGAAAAGGAGGCTTACTCATCTGATAGCTAACCCATTCCTACAGTAAAAATATATAAAATGGACCCCTGAAGGGACTCACCACCTCTTAGCAGCTCTCTAGGGGACCAAGTCTCCACATGTGTTTTATAGGAACAAACCATATTGAAAGTGTAGCACCTGCCCTACTGGCCTCCTCCTTTAGCATTTACAAGTCTTTTTCAAAGAACATTCTGGACTTTCCACACTCTTTCAAAATAACATTCCATTACCACCTTGGAGGGGCCCACAGGTAGAGGCCAATTCTTGGGTATCTTCTCAGCAATCTTCACAGTTTTGGGAAAGTATAAGACTAATCAATGATGATAAAGACTTTTTTATGAAGCAGTTTCAAAAGCGGGAGGCTCTGTATTTGCTGGGTCTCCAGTCTTCTCTTGGGCCCTTTCCCTCCTCTCCTGTCCTTTTAATGATGCTTTATGAATATTCCATGTCACTCAGCAGTTGCAAAAGATGGAAGGCTATGGGAGGAGAATATAAGGGGCAGAAGCAATGAAGATTTTCTCCTGCCTGTAGCAGGCAGCTGAATCCATTTCTCAAGCCTGAAGCATCACAGAAACACAATGATTTTTTAAATGCCTTTTCTTTTATTTTCATTCATTTGCTTTCCATGTCTTCTTCTTCTTCTTTTTTAATTGCTCATTTTGCTTAAGGAGCCTCGAGGCACAAGCACAGCAAAGTATCATTAATTAGAATATTTAAAATTACAGCCATGGAGACAAAGCTCCCGAATAAGCCCAGGCAGCACAGACAACAAACACAATTATTATTTGTAATAACAGCCAAATCACCCCCACTGCTTTCTACCCAGAGACAATGCATCTTTCCCCAAATGCTAAGGGGCTGTGACAATGAGTAAATCATGACTATCCAAAGCAGGACTAGACGGGCTCTGAGACAGCTCTCGGGCTGTGCGGAAACACAGCCATCCCTCCTCGCTCGCTTCACTCCACGCAATGGGTTTCTGGGCAGAAATCTGTAGTGTAGCAGTCTGTTACCTCCCTTCCCAGCTCTTCTCCAGGAGTCCACGGGGTTACTCCACAGAAAATCAGCCTGGCATGCCTGTGAGCGCACCATAAACATGCTAGTGATTTCCCTGCACCTGGAAGACCCTTCCACAGAAAATTATCCCCATAAAACAAGCCTGTGAGAGTGGAAATTGTAATCATTTATAATAAAGTTTTTAGACATAGGAATACAAAGAGCATTACCAGTTCCTTCCCAAATGATGAGCAGAATCTTTTGCTGTTCATTTATTTATGCATTCCCTCAGTCCAGAGTTATTGAGCTTCCTCTGTGGACCAGATCCTGGGCCAGGTCTTCTCTAAGCACCCAAATGATGCTAAGATGAAAGACTGTTGGTATCCTTAAGTGAGTTCCAAGTGTAGTGGGAGAGATGCAGAGTTTCAATGGGAGGGGGGCCGGGCAGGGTGTGAAGGGCCATGGAGAAATCATGGGAAGGGCTTCTTGGCTTGAATCCCAAAAGCACTCAGAGAAAATGCTACAGTGCTATTCACTCATGCACCTCCTAAGAAGTTACCACACCCCAGTATCCCCAGCATCTTCAGTCTAAGAGCCCAAGGGATTCCCCAGCTGCCACCTCAGCTCTGGCTGCTCCAATCACAGTCCAGACATGCCAAAGGATTAATGGATCTTAGGAGCAGCTCTCAGCCAGTGACTGACAAAGTTGGTGGGTGAGTATTCCAGAAGTCTGCCCCACAGGTAAGACAGCCCAGCTTCTGGGCTAGTTCCCAGGCTTCCCTAAGAGATTCGGTCAATTGCCCCCAGGAACAATTTACTGAGTTGACTGCCCCCCTACCTTTTTAAGAAATATTATTTATTTGGAGTGTGTGTGGGGTGGGTGAGTATGTGTGTGTATACGCATGGTGTGCATGTAGATGTCAGAGAATAACATGCAAGAATCAGTTTTCTCCTTCCACCCTGTGGGTCCCAGGATAGAACATGGGTTGTCAGCCTTGTCAGCAAGCACCTTTGCCCTCTGAGCCATCTTCACAGCTCCACCTCCCGATCTCTTACCAACACACATCAGTTTCCTGCAGGACTCTCATGGTATCCCCTCTTGAATGAACTGCCTTCACTAAAAGTATTCGTTTCATAGTCTGTGTCTGGGCTATCTCAAACAAAGTGCCTCGATCATAGGCAATGGCATGAAGAAGAAAGAAAAAAAGACACAGATATGAACAACATTTACTTATCTGGGTAAGGCTGACGTACAGAGGCAGATGAGAGAAGAGCTGATCTCCTCAGCAGTGGAATGATGATCAAAGAAAAGACTCCTGTTAATGTCTTTTCCTATATCTGTCATGGTACAGGAAGCACTCATAGAAACCACAAACAGTTCAGGTTAGATACACAAAAATTACCTACATTGCCACCTCCTCCTTCTACTCTGGGACTCACCCTGCCTTCCTTGTCTCCTTATATTCCATTGTATTAAGTGACCTGACTCCAAATTCTTTCTCTCCCCATAGCCATTGTTCTAGTCCCAAAGCCAATGGCACAGGAATGGTGATAACAGTAGCCATTCCCTAAAATGGTTTCTCTTACCCCTATCCCACCCAAAAAGCTCTGCCTAACTCCTTTCCATATAATTTTAGTAACGGTCTCTATAACCAATAGCGTATGGCAGAAGCAACCTCACATGACTTTTAAGGCTAGGTTATCAAAGGCATCAGTGATTTCAGTTTTGCCTTCCTTCTTGTATCAACACTCACTCTGAAAACAACTGCAATTCTGTGGGATACTTAAACAGCTCTCTGGTAGTGACAAGGAGTCTAACAGCCAGCAGAACCGTGAGGCCTCCAGCCATCAGCTTTATGAGCAAGCCATAGTGTGAGCAGGTCCTTCAGCAAACGCAGGGAAGCTGTCAAAACACCACAACCCTAGGTAACCTTGATTTTGATTTCAGGAAACATGGTGTCCTAGAATTATGAGATGATCCACTCCCAGATTTCTGGCTCTCCAGAGTCGTATGTAGAGACAGGTATTCACTGTCTGAAGCCTCCGAGGATTGGGATATATTGTAATATAACAGGAGATAATGAATACAATGTCACATGCCCTGTCCCACCCAACCTATCCCCACTTCTCAGTCAAGGAAAACAAGGAGGAGAAAGGGATGCGGCTGAAGTCCGCAAATATCATACTGGATGCCCAAGGACCACCCAGAAGGAGTTGGAAGGTATGTTATAACCGCCAGCAACTTCAAAGAGGTAAGATTTGGATTCACAGCTTCATACGTGTTAGTTCATTGTCGGCTGCACCAACCATTTACAGGTTGACGGGGAAGGCAAGGATCATGATGCAAGAGCTCAGTGGAGGTCGGGGCCTCAAATCATAACAGCTAGAAAGCAGAATGACTGGAAAGAGTCAGGGCAGGACCTAGCCCCAGGACATACCCTGTGACTACTTCTTCCAGTAGGACTCAAGGTCCCCATTGCCTCCCAAAACAGTAACAGAAGAGGGACAATCCACACGCAAAACTGTAACAGTTGATGGGCATTTAAAAATAAAAACTCTGTTTGGGGGTGCTGGCTGACCTCCAGTACAGTATACGACAATACTTTGTTAGACATAAGGCAGCTAAGACATTGTGATAAAGAAACAGCCCCAAAAGGCGTATATGTGGTATAAATTGTCCATACTCTGTTCCATAAATACTACTGAGGTGTGAAAAGGAAGGAGACTTAGTTCTAAGTGTTGGATTACAAGGAACTAAATCTATGGTAAATTTTTAATTTAAAAAAGGTCTCATGGGAGCCAATGTTGGCTACTCACATAACCCATAGAACAAATTATCACATTACTTAGTGACTTAAAATAATAAACATTTATTTACTATTTTTACACAGTTTCTATGGGTCTAAAATTCAGGATCTGCTTAGCCTGGATATAGTTCTGGAAATTTATGGAGAGCATTTATCATAATATTGTTTATAATAGCAAAATATTAGGAATCAGCCAAATGTGCAGTCATAGAATGAGGTCAAAACTACATATCTGCTAAAAATGAAACAAAAATTTAGGGTCATGTGGAACTACTCATAGTATCACTGGAAAATAATGCTGTAAAACTGAAAATACAGCAGGATTCCAACTTTATTGAAGTTTTTATATCTAAAAAAGCTAAAAGTGCATATGCACCCAAATGGCAAGGGATGTTAGTCATGTACGTTACCTATTGCTGAGTAAATGACACACTCTCTCTCTCTTTCTGTCTCTCTCTCTCTCTCTCTCTCTCTCTCACACACACACACACACACACACACACACACTCACACACACAATTACACAGAAAAAAACATCTCATAATGTTTTAGGTAGGTTTACAATCTTGGGTTGGGTTGCATTCACAACTGTCCTTGGCTACAAGCAACTGCATGCAGCCTTCTGGCTGTGGGTCGAACACAGGTCTGCAAATCTCCTGAGGTCTCTTATGCAGCTGTAATCACCTGATAATGTGATCAGGACTAGAGATATAGGAAGGCTTCATTCATCAATCTGATACCTCAGAGAACAAGTATCTTTTCTTTTTTTAAGCCACCATTTGGTTGCTGGGAAATGAACTCAGGACCTCTGGAAGAGCAGTCAGTGCTCTTAACCTATGAGCCATCTCTCCAGCCCCAGAGGACCAGTATCTCTCTCTCTCTCTCTCTCTCTCTCTCTCTCTCTCTCTCTCTCTCTC
>CAJQZJ010010806.1:1470844-1481513 GCA_907164525.1 Lophiomys imhausi
CTCTCTCTCTCTCTCTCTCTCTCTCTCTCTCTCTCTCTCTCTCTCTCCCTCTCCTCTCCCTCTCCTCTCCCTCTCCTCTCCCTCTCCCTCTCTCTCCCTTTATCCCTCTCTATCTCTATCTCCTTCTTCATCCCATTTCCACCCCTACTTCCACCCTCATGTCATGTACAGCATGGCAGCAGACCTCTTTACATTGTGGTTCCTCCACTCCAAATGGAATTATGGTAAGAGGGTGAGCAGACATACATGCATGCATGTTTACAGTACATGTCACACATTGCATACATGCAATATGTATGATATATATGGCACATTAAACAAAAGTATTTTAGGAAAGTAGCTTATAAGAGTTGAGGTTAAAAACTCAGGTTAGAGGTCACATTGTAGACTTAAGTCTAAATTCCTCAGACAGCAGAGGTTTCTACATTGCTGCCTGAGCAAATCCTTCCTTCCCAGGAAGGTCTCTGTGTTCATTCTAAGGCCTTTGTGTGGTCAGATGGAGGTGAACTCTGTGATCCTTCCTCTCTCTGTTCTACTCAAATCTACTGAGTCAGATGTTACCCACAACTAGAACACACCTGCACAACAACAGCTGGACAAACGTTGGACCAAACAACGGGCGCAATGACTAGTTTACTGAGTGCATACATGGGCCACCACACTGAGCCAGCCCCAGTGTGGCTATGGGAGGACACACATACGAGAATGTGCATACCCAGAGGCATTGTTCCCTGGGAGCCAGGGACAGTGTTTGAATGATGGAGTGCTCTTTTTTTTGTGATCTGTTTCACATGCTCTATAAGAGCCTAGGGAGCATTTTGGAATTGGATTGTGTATGTGTTGTAGAATGATTCGTGCCCATAATTTTTTAAACACAAGCTATTAAAATGCAAAACCATCATATTTCCAAAATTCTCACCAATCAGAAATGATTAGTGTGAACACTCTGTGATCATATTTGCAGACAGTCCATGTCCGATACTCAGTCAGAAGTTAGAAAAGAGAAAGGAAAAAAAAGATGAGAAGAGAAAGAGAGAATTTTCTCAAACCGAGATAAGTCTATGAATGGTAATTATTTTCCTGAATGTAACAAGAGAAGGGAAATAAGAGAGCTGGGGAAGATTTATGGTTCATCAAGTAAATGCTTCTCATCTCTGACAGGTATTAACACCTTAAACATTAAAGTTAAAGAAAATAAACAGCAGATGAAAAAGCTCAATGGTAGAGGGCCTGCCTAACCTGAATCAAACAGCACGTTCAATCCCCAGTACCTCAAAAGAATGGAGGGAGGGAAGGAAGGAAAGAAGAGAGGGAGGGAAGGAGGGGAGAGAGAGAGGGGGAAGGGAAGAAGAAAGGCAGGATAGGAAACTTATTTAAGAATTGCAGTTGCTGCCATGGCACACAATGCCTTTAATCCCAACACTAGGGAGGCCTAGGCAGGCGGATCTCTGTGAGTTCAAGGCCAGCCTGATCTACAGAGTGAGTTCCTGGATAGCCAGGGCTACAAAGAGAAACCCTGCCTTGAAAAAACAAAAAACAAACAAAAAAAAAGAGTTGCAATTGTGTTTTCTAACTTGAATGATACAATCTTTACCAGCTTGCTTAGGATACCCTCTCACATTCCTATCTCCTCTCCTCTACTGCTCACTGTCTACTGTTCAGGTTGGTTTGGCTAGAGTTTGTAATAATAGCATTCTGTTTTGTGGCTGTAATTAGTCTAGCGCCATGATTTAGCTATTACTTGAGCATCTACCTAGACCTCTCTGTCTCTGTCTGTCTGTCTCTCTGTCTCTCTCTCTCTGTCTCTGTCTGTCTCTGCCTGTCTCTCTCTGTCTCTGTCTGTCTCTCTCTCTCCCTCTCTTTCTCTCAGCATCCATTTGCCCCAATGTACATTCCCATTGTTGCTTTCTTGCACCTCACCAGAAACTTAAATCTACATGTCCACTGTATCCTGAGTCTCCAAAACTTGTAAACTAAACAACCATACCCTTTATCAAGTTAGTATCTCCAGGTTTTGTTGTGGTAACGCCCTGGGTCAACAGTGCCTTGTATAAACGGATTCACTGTACCCACAGTCCCTTTTTATAGACTTGCCAAACCTGATCTCATCACCAAAGGGCTTTGGTTTTATGCAAGCGGGTGTCCTGGCTTCTCCAGTCCAGTTGTTACTTCATTTTTAGGACTACTTAGCTGTTGCCTTCACACATGGGCAACTGCTTCTTGACTGTTTTTCAGGTCTTCTAAACCTCAGAATTTTATAAATACAGCACTATTGTTCTCCAACTTGGAAAATTAGCATAAAGTATTTGAGGATGCCTTAATCTTTCTCGTTATCAAGGACAACTTTGTGCCTACATGCCTGAGGAATTCCTTCTTTATTCCTTAAGTTTAATAATTTAACCTAGAAAAATCCTTGATGTCTGTCATTCAGAATTTGTTTTACGTGGCATGCAAAGCACCCTTCCTAGCCGCAGATTTGAATCTCCTGAATTTTTTCCCATGTCTCTCTGTCACTTTCTCTGCTGCAGGGACACCAATTACCTTAGCTTGAATCATCTTTGTCTCCACTCCTTTCTAATTATTTAACCTCTTCTGCTTCTGCATTCAGTGAGATTATCTCTAGCTTCCCTTTCACGCCATTAATTCAGGTTTTAGCTCTGTCTATTCTGCCTCTTGCTGTTCTGTTTCTTCAATTCAGCAGGTTTCCTTCCATCTCCTTTCACAACTCATTCTGTTGCTTTATCATCTCATCTCTGAGTTCTTGTTTTATCACATTTTTATTCCTACTAATTTGTTCTTTGAAGGGAAGCATTCGTGGGGAAGCTGTTTCTGTCACTCAATTTCTGTTTTTTTTTTTTTTTTTTTTTTTTTAACGAGTTCTTCACCTGGATTTTCCAGTCCTGACTTTCTTCGCACTGGTTCTCCTATGGTAAGTTTGCCTCCCTGCTCTGCCTTCCCCTTTCAGATGGCTTATGCAGAATGTCAGCAGGGTCGCTGACACCCTTCTGCATCTAGAACCCCATGCTGAGCCCTGGTGTTGCTGGCAGAGAAACCAGTGAGAAATCAATTCTTCTGTCATTGAGGAGCCCACGCTCCAAAATTTCTTCTGAGAGCTCTTTGAATGTGCAGGACCAAAGCTTGAGGGCAGGGCCCACCCTTGTAGGCTTTGGATCACCCTCCAGTCAAGCCCAGTGTCTTACAAAACACAATCCTACTGCATGGTGAATAGCAAACCACCTTTCCAGAAAATAATTTGGCAATAGACATCAAGACATTAATATTTATAACTTTGGTTCCCACAATATCTCTTCTGAGATTTTAGTAGAAAAAGAAAAAGGAAAGATCCATTTGGAAAGAAATTCTTTGGAGCACTGTGAATAATGCCAATGAATTGATAACAAGTTGGATGTTCAACACAGAAGGATGTGGTAAAAGTCACAGCAAGTGGAGATAAGAATTATGAAGAGCTTTTGTGGTATGATTAAATGCTTGTGATTTTATATTGAGAAAAATCAGAAGACGAAAGTAGACATATGTTAATTATGCCATCAAGGTGCACAGGAGGACTGGTGAGTTCGCTCAGATGGCTGTCAAGCCTGATGACCTGAGTTTGATCCCGGGTATCCACGTGGTGGGAGGGTGCATGCCCTGGCAGGAACACAATGCTCATATACACAAAAAATAAATAAGTAAGTAACATTGTAATGTGTAGGAACCACACTGTAAACTCAAGCACACCTAATGCTCCAGGATGGCTGGAACCAATGTCTGGCTTTGTCATCTCTATATAAGCAAAACTTGACATAGTACTTGGCACATGAGAGGTAAATAATGAATAAATAAGTGAAATGAATTCAACAAAAGAAAATTTTCTCATACCCTGTTATCATTTGGGCTTAAATGTCCCCCCAAAAAGTTCATGTGTTTAAACCTTCATCTCCAATGCAGTGTTAAAAGGTGGGGGCCCTTTGGAGGTGACTGGATCATGGGGCTCTGACCTCAGGAATGAATGACTATTGATGAGTTTATGGCTTGATGGCTTGCTAGTTGTCAATGAAGCTTTAGTGGGTAGGGAGGGTTTGTTTCAGAGGGTATGTCCCCCCCCCCCCCCCCCCCCCTCCCCTCTCTCTCTCTCTCTCTCTCTCTCTCTCTCTCTCTCTCTCTCTCTCTCCTTCCTGGTTGTCATGAGATAGATCACATGTTTCCACCATGGTAAACTGCTCCATAAACCCCGAAGCACCATCAGGTCTCACAGCCATAGACTGAAACCTCTGGACCTATCTTCCAAAATAAACCTTCCCTGCTGAAGTTGGTCTTCTCACAACTTTCTTTCTGTTTTGCCACAGAAAACCACCACAGACTTCAATTGCAAACATAACTGCCCATGAATGAATGAATTGGCTGAGCTTTGGGTGATAGAAGCTATGGTATTTTTGTTTCTCTTCAGTACAGCCTTTCACAGAGCACAGTTTATGTAACACCATCTCATTTTCTCTTTGACAGGATCTATTTTGTTTTAATTCCCACCTTATTACAAGGCACAGTACGAGCCTATAATCATAGCACTCAGGAGGCTGAGGCAGGCAGACTGCAAGTGTAAGGCAAGCCTGAACTACACAGTTTGGGACCAGTGGCCAGGCCAGGTATCAAAAGGAGGGTGGGGTGGGCTTTACTGAAGTAAAATTTTTATTCCATGCAATGTGCAGCTTGAGCTGCACTGTGAATGAACAATTTAATAATATTGAATGGTTATATAAAGGTATGAAGCCACAATCCAGTTTTAGCTCTCTCTTGTCACCTAAAAGAAAATCCCTGCAAGTTCTTTGACTGCCACTCCCTGCTTGAGGTAACCACTCACTGGCCTCCTGCCTGTAAAATTAGTCTCAGCTGGGCATTTCATAACAGAAATTCAACATGAAGTCCTTATTCATGTAATGCTTCAGTGATCCCTTCATGCTGCAGTATGGTTGAATGCTGTTCTTCCTATTGCTGAGTAACAGTTGAATGGTGTGGACACAGTAAATTTTGTGAGGCCAGCAGATGGACACTTGGATTAGTTCCAAGGACTATTTTGGGTCATGTTGCTAAGAACATTCTGGTGTAAGTCTTTGTGTGGACATGTGTTTCCATTCCTCTTGGGTAGAGTTCTAGAAGGAGAAATGCTGGGTCATATGCTTTTGATTAACTTTTTGTTTGTTTGTTTGTTTTGTTTTGTTGTCATTTTTCAAGACAAGGTTTCTCTGTATAGCCCTGGCTATCCTGGAATTTGCTCTGTAGACCAGGTGAACCTCAAACTCGGAGATTAACCTGCATCTGCCTCCCAAGTGCCGGAATTAAAGACATGTGCCACTACACTTTTTTTTTTGAGGGGGAGCGTTTCAGACAAGGTTTCTCCATGTAACAGCCCTGGCTGTCCTGGAACTTGCTTTTTATAGACCAGGCTGGCTTCAAACTCACACAGATCCGTATGTCTCTGCCTCCCAAGTAATAGGATTAAAGGCATATTCCACCACGCCAGGCACATTTTTTGTTTGTTTGTTTGTTTGTTTGTTTGTTTGTTTGTTTGTTTGTTTGTTCGAGACAAAGTCTCTCGTGGAATTTAGACAATCCTCTTGCCTCTGCTTCCCAAACCATGGTATTACAGACATGAACTGTCACACACAGCTCTTTTAACTTTTAAACATGCCAAAGTAAAGCCAGGTGTAGTGATTCATTCCTGTAATCCCAAAACTCAGAAGGCTCAGGCAGGACGTTTGCCATGAGTTCAGGGTGAACTGGGCCAACCTGAACCTCAGAGTGAGACGATGTCTCAGAAAAACAAAGAGAAACAAAACCAAACTGCAAACTCCTCGACAGAGTGGCTGTGGAATTTCCCATTCCCACCAGTAGGGCAATTCTTAGCACCTGTTTTCTCTATTGTCATAATTCTATAATGTTTTCACAGATGACATGCATCTACTTTCTAATTTGTACTTTCTGGTTATGAGATAATGTCAATTGCCTTTTCATATGCTTGCTAGTCACTTAGTGAATTATCAATTTAAGTATATTGTTCATTTTTCAGTTAACCTGTCTTCTCATTAGTGGGTTTTAAGAGTTCTTTATATATTTCCACTAAAAGTCCTTTATCAAATATATTAGATGCAAATGCTTTCTCCAAGCCCATATTTTGTCCTTGAATTCTTTTAATTATATTTTTCAAAGTACAAAAGGTTTTAATCAGTTTTACCATTTTTGTTCTTTCTTGTCTTCAGCTTTTGATATGCTTGAGAACTCATAGACTAACGAACAACACAGAAATTTTCTCCTGTGATTTCTCCCAGAAGTTTATTAGTTTCCCATATTCAATTATTTGAACATGCTGATTACATTTTAAATAAGGGTTAGCGGTATTGGAGAGATGACTCAGTGGTTAAAAGCACTGTGTGCTCTTTCAGAGGACCCAGGTTCAATTCCCAGCACTCACATGGCAGATCACAATTGTCTGTAACTCCTGTTCCAGGGGATCAGACAACCTCAAACAAACAAACATGGGGGCAAAACAGGAATACACATAAAAAATAAATTAATTAAAAAATAATTTTTAAAAGATCTTCTTAGTAATGCAGGTCCCCTAGCAAGTAGAGTGGGTCCCATCTCTGACATGGACTCGGATGCCTGCTTTTTGATCACTTCCCCTAAGGAGACTGTGGTGCATGGCCTCAATGGAAGAGGAGGTGCTCAGTCCTGATGAGACTTGATCTGCTGGGGTGGGATAGTGTGGGGGTTCCCTTTTCTGAGGAGAAGGGGAGGGAGGAGGCTATGATAGGGATGTAAAATGAATAAAAAAATAAACTTATAAAATAAGTTTTAACACAAGCGTACACAACTTTTTCTTCATATGAGTATTCAGCTGTACCACCATTTATTGAAAAACCTATTCTTTCCTATTAAACTATTTGTTGATTTTGATTGCTCACAAATGTAAAGATTCAGTTCTGTCCCACTAGTCTGTGTCTGTCACTCTACCAATAACATGATGTCTTGATTATTGCTCCTTTATGTTGAGCCCAGGAATAAAGTCTAAGCTTTACAATTCAGTTTTCAATTTTTAGATTATTTCAGGTTTATTCATTTTTTATGTGTATGCGTACCATGTGTGTCCCTGGTATCTATGAATGTCAGGAGAGGCCATGGATCCCCTGGACATGGAGTTACAGATGTTTCTGAGATGCCACATGGGTGCTCGGAACAGAAAGAACCCTGGTCCTCTGGAAGAGCAGCCAGTCCTTCTAATGACTTCCACATCTCCAGCCCTCATTTGCTGTTTCTTGTTCAAATTATTTATTTATTTGTTTGTTTGTTTGTTTCTTTGTTTGTTTGTTTATTGCTATTCTAGGTCTTTACATTCCAAGTAAAATTTAAGTAAGCTTTATCCATTGGGATGGCATTAAAATATCTTTGGGGAGGGCCAAGCATGGTGTTTCTCGCCTTTAATCCCAGCACTCGGGAGGCAGTGGCAGGCAGATCTCTGTGAGTTCAAAGCTAGAGCTTGGTCTACAAAGCAAGTCCCTGGACAGCCAGGGCAACACAGAGAAACCCTGTCTCAAAAAAGATATATGTTTTGTTTGTTTGTTTGTTTTTTCTCTTTGGGGAGAACTGATATCTTAACAATATGGAGTCTTCTAATCTCTGAACATGAGATGACATTAGCAATTTTTTGCTTATATACATTATATATATGTAATAATTATTGAATTATTTTATATATGTAATAATAATTTATTACTTAGAAATAAATAAACAATTTATTTCTAAGTATTTTACCCTGGTTGTACTTTGGTGAATACTAAGATTTTTATTTTAAATTATTTATTACTAGAATATATAGAAATATTTTTCTGTGTTGAGCTTATATCTTGTAACCCTACCAACCTTGTTTATTAGTTTTAGTAACTCCTTCATAAACTCCCTGAGATTTTCTACATATTGGATCATAATATCTGTAAATAAAGGCATCTTTATTCCTAATGTGCCAATCAAGAAACACTCATTCATTAATTTTTTTTTACTTATTACATTGACAGATAGTATGGTACAAGATGGAGTAGATATGACAAAAGTGGACATTCTTGACTTGTTCCTAATTGTAGGGGGGAGGCATTCACTCTTCCATCATCATATAGAGTTCAGCTGTAATTTTTTATAGATGTCCCCTGTGAAATGAAAAGTCTCTAATATTCAGGCTATAAATTTATTTCCATCTTATAAACCATGATACATTATGTTGTTATTTTCATTCAGCTCAAGGGGTTCAAAACCTTATAAATGTTTCTTAATGATGTAGTAAGTCTGTGGTCAGACTTCTGGAATCCTGAATTTGAAAATAATGAAGCTGTCACTTTAAGAGCCCTTGTTTGTAGCCACTTATCATGGCAGCAATGGAAAATTAATACAGAACTTTTCAACTTGATAAACTTTTTTAAAGAAACAACCTTTAGTTTCATTGATTTGCTCCATGTTTTTCTATTCTCTCTGCCTTTGATATCCACTCTACTGGGTCCTCACCCCCCTCCACATGTTTAGAATTTAGTGGGCTCTGCCTCCTCTAGTATAGGAATACGGAAGCTGGAGTTGTACTGATTTAAGATTTCTTTTCCAATGTTGGATTTTAAAGCTGATAGTTGGAGGCTTGGTGGGAGAAGTGCTTGTCACATAGACACGAGAACCTGGCTTCAGAGTCTCAGCATCCATGTAAGGGCCAGGTGTGGTGGCCTCAACATTTATGGAAACTAGCAGATTCCCAGAGCTTGCTGGCCTGCCAGTTTGGTGGTTTCTAGGTTCAATGGGAAACTCTGTCTTAAAATATGACTGAAGAGGGACTAAGGAAAACACCCAACATTGACCCTTAGCCTTCACAAGCTCACACACATAACACTTTCCTCTAAGCATTGCTTTATTTCCATCTTATAAACATGATACATTATATTTTTATTTTCATTTGGCTTAAAATATTTTCAATTTTTCCTTTTACTCATATTTTTGACTATGAGTAATTTTGAAGCATATTTCATTTATAAACATTCACATTTCCACAACTCTTCATTTCTTCCTGTTAATTAAATTTAGCATATCAGGATTCATCTTTTCAAACCAAATGACTTGCTCCAGTATTTTTTATGCTATAGGTTGGTGCAACAGCTATTTCCAATATGTGTTTATTTAAAAATATCTTTGTTATTCATTTTTTAATAGTCATGATGTATTTAGTTCCACTTTTCTCCTAGACTCTTTGAAAATGTCATTCCACTGTTGTTGAGAACCCATTGTCTTAGATGAGAAATCAGCAAAAGGTTACATTAAATATTTCCTTGAATATGAAGAATGGTTTTTCTTTCTGCTTTCTCTTTGGTTTTGGCTTCTATTGGTTGAGTTAAAATGTATCCATTTGTGGATTCCTTCATGTTTATCCTATTTGGGGGTTTATGGAGCTTCTTGAATCTGTAAGTTAAAGTTGAGTATCATTTCTCCTCTTTCTGAGACCACCATTACATGCATGGTGGCATTACAGCTTGGTGCTGACCCACAGGTCTCTGCAGCTGTGTTCATTTCTTCTTTGTTCTCTATTATTCAATCTGGGTAATTACTATTGGTTTATTTTCAAATATGCTCTTCTTTTTTCTTTCATCTGAAATCTGACATTTTGTTTGTTTGTTTGTTTGTTTGTTTGTTGTGGTTTGAGCATGAAGGATATCCCCACCACCACCAGATAACCTGTACATTAAAGTTTTTGATTCCCCAGATGGCAGGACTACTGAGAGGTGCCTGGATTGTGAAGTGCTGAAATCATCAAAGGGTTAATCCATTGACAAGTTCATATGGGCCAGAGGATGCAGGACCTGGTTGGAGGAAGTTGGCCCTGGAGGTGAGTCTTTAAGGACTTAACTTGCTCTGACTCCTTCCCCCTCCTCTTTCCTAACCTCACCACAGGCTCACAGCAATGTGACCAAGAACTTAAGCTCTGGGACCATGAGCCAGGGTGGATCCTCCCTTCTTCAAGCTGTTCTTTCTGGTGCCCTGTGACAGCAGTGAGAAATTAACTACCTCTTGCCGGTCAGTTTTTCACTTAAATTATTATACCTTCCAACTCCTGAATTTCCTCCATTTTTAATAATTGCTTTTTTTTTCCTTTAGGTTCTCTGCTCGCTGAATCCTTGTTATTCTGCTTCTGTTTAATTCCTTAAATGTGATCTCTTTTCATTACTTTTAATATATTTCCAACAGCTGATTTGAAGTCCTTGTCTATTAAATCTAACCTCTAGAGGAACTCAGAAACCATTTCTACTGACTACTTTCTTTTTACAGAGTATGAGTCAAATTTCTTATTTACTTCTTTGGTTAATAATTTTTTATTAAGTCCTAGGTCTCTGAGATAGCATATTTCTGCAGCTCTGTATTCTGTCCACACCCACGTAAGGATTCTTGTTATTGACTTTCTTGCATATTTATTTGTTCAATAACTTGCCTGAACCAAGTCACTGAAGTCTGGCCACTCCAAAACCCAGGTGAAGAAATCTCTGCTTAGATTCCTTTCCTTTATAGTTTGGCTTCCTAAGGTCACCCTAATGTATGTGTGTGTGTGCGTGTGTGTGTGTGTGTGTGTGTGTGTGTGTGTGTGTGTGTGTGTGTG
>CAJQZJ010010806.1:1481523-1506572 GCA_907164525.1 Lophiomys imhausi
TGTGTGTGTGTGTGTGTGTGTGTGTGTGTGTGTGTGTGTGTGTGTGTAGTTGCATGCATGTTTGCCTCTGTAGATAGGGGTTCATGTGCATATGTCTGCATGTGAGGGGGGGCACCAAGGTTAACAGTGGGTATCTTCTTCAATCCCTCTCCACCTTATATACTGAAGCAGAGTCTCTCACTGAACATGGAGCTTGCTCTTTCAGCTAGTGTAGCTGGCCAGCTTCCCCCCAGGGGGATCCTTATCTCTACCTCCCAGTGCTGGGATACAGGTGGCTGAACATCTACCTGGATTTTATGTGGGTTCCGGAAATCCAAACTCTAGTCCTCACAACTGTTCAGCAAATAGTTTTATGTTTTATGCCAGTAGTTCTCAACCTGTGGGTCACAACCCTGCTGGAGGTCAAATGACCCTTTCACAGGGGTTACATATCAGATATCCTGTATGTCAGATATTTACATTATAATTTGTAACAGTAGCAAAAGTATAGTTATGAAGCAGCAACAAAAATAATCTTATGGTTGGAGCTCAGTACAACATGAGGAACCGCATTAAAGGGTCACAGCACTAGGAAGGTTGAGAACTACGGGTCTATGCCATCTCCCCAGTCCCATGTCCACATTTCTTAATGTTCAGCCAAGGATTAGCTTGTGTTTATGCTCAAACACCTTGATCCAATAAGGTCTCTGCTCTGCTGACATTATTTGTGAGCCGGAACTGTTCATTCAAAATGCAGAACACCTTTACGCCTCTCCTCGAGCTGGAGGTGATTTTTATCACTACGACAAATACCTAAGGGAAGCAGTTCAGGTGGGAAGGATTTATGTTGGGTCAAATAGGATAGCTCCATTGCTTTTAGGCCTGTGGCCAGACAGAAATACCATGGTGGAAGAAAGCTGGTCACCTCATGATAGACAGGAATCAGGAGGATCCCCCTCTGAGACATGCCACGAGAACCTGCATCATCCAGCTAGGGCCCCTCCCCTAAAATGTCCATCATTAATCAAAATATCTCCATGAGCTGAAGACCACGCCTTCAACATGGGAACCTATGGCAGACATCTTATATCAAGCCATAACACTATGGGTGTTTGCTCTCTTCCAGGTCCTCTTAGGTTGCCTTGCATGCAACTCTGTGCCTAAGGACAGGCTCCACTGGACACCAGGATGTGGTGGTTCTTACTTTTCTCATCCCACAACCAAATAGCTGACAAGAGGTAACCTGAGTGGGCAGAGTTTATTTTGGCTCACACTCTGAAGAGATGTGGTCAAGCCTGGCAGCAAACATATGGTAACTAGGGTGCCTTTGGCTGTGGGAGCTGGAAAGTGAGGCTGATCACTGGGAACTCCATCAAACAAAGAGAGCAAAGCAAGTGGGCTAGGCCATAACACTAAGGCCTGCCCCATGGAGACCTGCTTCCTCCAGCTAGCCCTACCTCCTAAAGGTTTCACAACCTCAGAAAAATAACAGCATCACAGGATAGGACAAAGTGTTGGGAAAAAGAAAAAAACAAGATTGTTGGGAATATTTTACATTTAGACCATAAAATTCAGCCCCTAATCCATAAGCTAATGGCTGCCTCATGGTACAAAATGTATTCATCCTAACTTCTAACTTCAAACATCCCACAGTTTTAGTTGCAACACTCTTCAAAAGTCCAAAATATCACAACTTCATAGTTATGAGGTCTTATAAATAAAATTTTTTAAAAGTTACGTTTCCAATACACAACATCCTAATGTAAATATCACCATTCCCAAAGAGAAGATTAGGAGGAGAGGACAGTAAAGAAAGATCAGGTCAAAGCAAGACAGAAACTCAACAGAGGCACGGGGGTGTAGTCCAGTTGAAACAGTGCCAGCCTGGCAAACATGAATCACGGATTTGATCCAGAGTACCACATAAATCAGGCATGGTGGCACTTGTCTCTAATCTCATCGCTTAGAAGGAGGAAACAGTAAGAGCAGAAACTCAAGGTCACTCCCAGCTACATGATGAGTTTGAGACCAGCCTGGGCTACATGAGACTCTGTCAAAAACAGGGAGGAAATGGACGGTGCGGGGGGGGGGGGGGGGGGGGGAACAGGGCAAGCATGAAACCCCACAGCTCCATGTCCAAAATGAGGAGTGGAAGGTGCTAGTAGCATCATCTAATCTTAGCGGACTTAAGTAGCCCTAAACCTCCCATGCTTTGAAGCAAGCTCTGCCTGGTGTTCATAGCTTCCCTCAGTGATGGTCCACATTTCTAGCATCTCTGATATCTGTGAGTCTCCATTGCAAAATAGGCTTCACCTTCACAGCGTCTCACTCAGCGGCTCAGGAGTTCCTTGCAGGGAACCCACAACCTGTGCCTTCCAGGCAGCCAGTGCACCAATTGAGCTACATCCCCAGACCCTCTGTTGGATTTTTGTTCATGTTGTCGGCTTTAGGGACTCTCTGGAGCCTTGGTGCAAGTTTGTATAATCCTGTATCTCTTGTATTCTCTATACTTGAAAAGCCAGGAGCAAGATAGATGACACCAAGTTCTACTGCCAACTTGGGAATGTAGCCTGCTCCCCTGGGATGACAGCTGCAGCAACTTGTTTGCTGGCTGAACCTAGGAAAACGCATCTCTAGATGTCCCTGTATGAGCACGAAGTTCAAAGGGAGGCTCTTTATTCAGTCAGTCACTCTCTTCTCAAATGGGAGGTTTTGAAAAGAGTTTGTTTTGTTGTACCCTGGAGCTCTCACTTTCCTCACCTCCCTCTCTTCACCAACCTGTGCATTTCCTGTGTCTTTCTGCTTTGAATTCTCACTATAAATCTCACCAAAACTAGGAAGCAGTAACCATGCTATAGCCTGGGTATTATATCATCTTGAAATCTCTCCCACCCTCCCCAAAATCAGTACATTACTTTTGAATTCAGCATCGCTCAAGTTCTCAGGATGCAGGTGAGCAGACTCTTTATCATAATGGAGCATGAGTGGCCTCTAGTGAAGTTTCCCAGCCAGTTCTTTTTTTTTTAATGTGTATTTATTACTTCAGGTTACATCTCCATCACAATGCCCTCTTTCCATCCTTCCCAGCCCCACCCTTCCACCCTCTACCCCCTAACCCTTGCATCCCACTCCTCTGGAGTGGAGTGTCCCTACATAACAATCCCCACCCCAGTTCAGCAGTCATGTGAGGGCCAAGAGCCTCCTCATACACAAGGGCCTACAAGGCAGCACCACTAGGGCAAAGTGTCTCATTGGCAGGTAACAAAGTCTATGTTCCTGTTCCCTTTGGTGTATTGGCTGTAGTATAGTTATCCTGTACTATATGGCTACAATCTGACTATAAGTGAATAGATGCCATGTGCATCCTTCTGAGTCTTTCCCAGCCAGTTCTTATTCCCCTCTGAACCCTCATGAACTCAGCCTTTACTCTCAGCACTTCTGTCTCCGCTGCCCTTCCAAACCTCCATCAGAGTAGCCTGTTAAGTTCTGCTTATAAGACTCTAGGGCTTCTCCATCCCACATTTTAAAGTCTTCCATATTCTTCCCACTCATAGTCATTACTTCTTAGTATCAGGGTTCTGTATTAGTTGCAAGACAAAAGGAACTTAAGGAAGAAAGGATTCATTTTTGTCTCATCACAATTTGGGGAGATAAAGTCCTTCACAGTAGCAAGAATGGCTTATGAGATCTACAAGTAGCATACGAATGCTTGCTTACATCTAAGTGGATCAGGAAGTAGAAACAAGAGAGGAAATGTGTAGTTCTATAAAACTCGAAGCCAGCTCTCCAAAGAGTCACTTCCTCCAGCAGGCCCCTCCTCACAACAGTTCCACAGCCTCCCAAAACAATGCTGGCAACTGGACACTAACCGTTCCAACATTTGAACATATTCGGCAGATTTTAGGTCCCATACAAACTTTAACAAATGCAAGTATGTATGTTCTTCATTTTTATCCTTTTTACTAATATAAGTTAAAATAAAATACATAGATTGCAGAGCTCCTGCTCCTTTTACTTAAGGATAAAAAGCTGAAATATTTCCCATATTATTCTATCATTTCTTCATTCTTTTGAACAACCACATTATATTTCATTTATAGAAGTAGTATAATTTATTGAGCATGTTTCATATGTTGTCATTTTATTTTGTTTATATCCTTTCATGATTTCAAAAATGAATACACTATGTTTAGATTATTTCAATCCCTACTCTCCTAACTCCTACCAGACCCCCACCTTCCATTCTCAACTTCATGTCTTCATGGCCTCTTCTTTTAGAACCCACTGAGTACAATTAATGTTGCCTGCATGTACATGGGTGTAGAGTCTTCTACTGGAGAATGGGCAACCTATCATGAGCCATGTCCTCAAAGAAAACTAACACTCCCTCCCCAAGCATTCATCAACTACCAATAGCTCCTCAGCTAAGGGTGAGGTTTTGGAAGCCCCTCCCATGTCTCTGTTGGAATGGTGACTGGCTTGATCTTGTTCAGGTCTTGTGCAGGCAGTCACAGCTGCTGTGAGTTCATGAGTACAACAGCTGTGTCAATATCCAGAAAACATTACTTTTAGCCATCCTCCCCAACAAAGAATGCTTCCAAGTTTCTACCCAACCCCCCAGGCCTAACCCCCGGTGTTCCCTGAGCCTCCTCAGTGAGCAGTTGTGCTATACATGTCCAATTTGGGACTCAGGACTCCACAGTCACTTACTCTGTGCACTCCAACTAGCTGTAAGTCTCTGCATTAACCACCATTCACTGCAAAAAGTAGCACCTTTGATGGGGGCTGAGGGCTATTCTATAACCTATGGGTACAGGAATAAGTACTGAGGAGGTTATACTATTTAGCAAATAGTAAAATAGTATTTAGCAGAATAGTAGTAGTAGGCTCCCCCTCTAAGGCCTATGACCTCTCAAACGTCCCTTCCTCCCTAGGTTTGCAGTACCAGGTTTGTCATACCCTTCTGTAGCATGGGCCTTAAATCCAATGGGACAGTTACCAGTCACCACCCCCTATAACATTCATGCCACCAGGGAGCATATCTTGCCAACAGTTGACCAGTATTTTTATTGAAGAACCATATGAGGAAATCTCTACAAATAATCTGTGTGAAGCTAGGGAAAAATCTCTTGTGCTACCAATGTTCCCCCAAGTCTTTTTGCTGTTGTTCTTGTTCAACCAGATAAGACAATGTGATTCTCTCCAGTATTTTCTCAGCTCGCTCCAGGCCCAACTGCAATCACCGATTAGAAAGATGGTAAGGATAGGAAGATTAGGAGAAGCCAGAGAACCTATCCACCTTCCCAACCATGGGGACATGGGAGTTTCCTCCTTGGCAGTTTGTCAAAATTTTATATCTCCCACCCCGACACACCTGTGGATATATTTCCTGATTCTCAGTTGGAAAAAAATAAGAGCAGGCCCTTCTAATGTTGTGTCTTAGTCAATATTGTGTCAGTGTGAAAATTTATCTAATACAAACAACTTAAGGGAAGAAAGATTTGCTTTAGTTCACTGCTTCAGGGTTTTTAGTTTACTGTCAGCTGACTCCATTGCTTTTCAGACCTATGACAAAACAAAAATATCACAACAGGAAGCACAATGGGGGGAATGGTGTTCATCTCATGGCAACCAGGAGACAGAGAGGATGATGTACCAGGAAAATGATCTTCTTGGTCCTACTTCCTAGTTTCTACCATCTCCCAATAACACTATCAAACTATCAACCCACAAATTAATTAATCCAATGGTTAGACTAAGTCCTCATGGGCCAATCACTTCCCTGAAACCCCACCTCCAAACATCACACTGGCAACCAAGCCTTCAACATAAGAGTCTTATTGGTGGATATTTCATTTCCAGACCACACTATATAGGAAAAATTGTACTAAGATTTTTCACTCTTATTATAACATTTTTTAAAGGAACATGCCACTCCTTCCTTCTGGCTGTAACTTGGTTAAGGTTCCTATGCAGTAAACACATTTAATGAAGCCAGACTGTATTTATCTCTAAGAATGCATCCTAGCATTGACAGGTGAGTCAGGGGCACCACATTTTGTTGGCCACTCACCACTGTCTCACTCAAGAATGAATGACCATCTCCAAGAGCCTTAACTGGTCCAGGGACCAGTACATTATTTCCTAACATAGGAATGTTTTCTAGAAGGCACAGTGAACATGGTGATACAGTGGATACATGAACTGGGAAGTGATGTTCAAGATGATAGAGAAAGATCTACCCAGGGATTAGATTTCTGAGCTTAAATTGAAAACAAGAATGTCTTCTTATCAACATAAAGCCAACTCTCCTATCAGGATCAATGTCTCCATTTGCTCAGAACACCACTGACTCCATCTCTCCAGACAAAGGCATTTGTATAGGCAGCACTAACTAAAGCTCTCGTCAAGCGCAGTATTTATGAGAAGTATTATTAAGATCTCCACATGGTGAGGGCCTCTTATCTGCCTCCATCCCATACTTCACACTCCCCCAAACCATCCTGTGACCAAATTGGTCCTCCTCTGCCCTTCAACTGCCTCTCCTTTTCACACTCCTTTAATTGCACTTGTTTTTGAAGTCTACAGAATTTATTATTCAGAAAACAACCTTCTCTGCAATATCAACCTTAATTAACTGTTCTTTTTCTATTGCCTCCCACCCTCCACTTTATGCATTTGAATTAAGGCACTCAGAGCCCCTGGGCAGCACCCCTCCCCCCATCACAAACCCATCAGAGTCTACCAGCCAACCATGACCAGATAAGGGAAAATGGAATTCCTTATCTCTGCCTGCCAATGTGAAAGGGTCAAGGTTACCAAGGAGAGACTTTCCAAAAGGAAAGAGAGGAAGAAAGAAGCCAAGCCTCCCTGGTATCCATGGCAACGGAAGGTTGAATCATGGAGCATGCATCCCTGAGAGCCTGGCCCCTCTTAGCTCTGTTGACATCTTTCCTCTTCATTAGCCCTTTATCAAGTGACTGTGCATGGGAGAGAGTATATGTTGGTGTCAGGGCGCACTGCAGATGAATCAAAATCAGACTGACCTTTTCCACCAATCCCGGTACCTTCTGGGGCCACAGATACCTGCACCCTCCTCCTCTGGCTTCTTTAAGGATTGGCTATTTCTTCCTTCTTTCTAATCAAAGCTCTGTTACCAGGAAGCTAGGAGGTGCCCCTACTCAGGAGGCCAAGGAAGCCAGTACCCCAGCTGTCAACAGTGCATAGCACCCAAGCCGAGAGGAAGGTTAATGACTTTGCACATAGAAAACAGATAAAATGGGCTCCCGAATTACAATAAACATGGGGTGGACTGCAAGAAGGCTCTGACAGTAACAAATACAGACAGACATCCCATTGTGTTCCCCTTTCTTGATGACACTGAGCTGCCAACAGAAACACAGATGCATTTAATAAGTGCTTCAGAGAGACAAAGGGGCCTTTGGGGGTTAAGATTGATCTCCACTGCTGTGAACGCACTCCCACTCCAGGGCTTGTGAGTGTGAAAAGGAATGTCTGCATTCAGTATCTCTCCCCTTGGAAATCCAAAGAGCGTGCGGTAATTTCCCAATCTTGTCTCCATGCTTCAGCAAATATGTCACTGGTGGGTTCTCTGAGCCATGAAAAAAATCTCCTGTAACCAAGAGGTAGGGCTGAAAAGAAATCAACTAAGGGATATGGAGCTCCTTTGATAAGACTGACCTTTCTGTCCAGGACTGTGTTGATGGAAGGGACCTTCTGCAGTGGCCTTGACTCCTGAAGCATGTTGGGCCAAGCGCAGGTCAGGGAAGAGGAAGCCAGGGCAGTGAGACTATCCAGGAGTTGCTGGGAGGACCAGGGGCTTTGTTTTCTTTTGTTTCCAAATTAACTTACAAAAGTTGATATTGTGAAAGCCAGGGATTTGGGTCCCAGGGCACAATAACGGCCATTTGGATCATACATTGCCCACCAGAGAAATGAAAGGACTAAACTAGGAAATGGTTGGTTTCTGTTCATTCTCTCAGGACCTGGGACAACAGAGTCTTCCCCTTTTCTCTCATCCTCATGCTTCTCCCACACATACACACAGAGCACTTCTTCCCATATCAAATTACATTTACTCTATAATATCCTGCCATGGTTGGCACCCTGACCCTGAATCTGACCAGAGCCTAGTGTCTCCTGCCCAATTAGTGCAATGGTCTCCTACTGAGTCCTCAGAATTATTCTCTTCTTGTCTATTCTTGAGAGAAGCAATTTAACCTGAGGTCCCTGGCCAGCAGCAGCAGCCACTGCCCTTGGAAACTACTTAGAAATGCAAATGCCTGGTCCCCACTCCCAGTTCAGATGTGCCAACATATGACTCTCCCTGATCCTTAGAACAGACTCCTTGGGATCTCCAGATCCCTGTCTTGTCATCTCATTCGTTGGAGAGTATTCACTCTCTAGGAACTCCCCATCTGTTATGTCCAAGTACAGTGTTACACTTCTCGGAAGTCATTCCTTCTAGCTGGGAAGGTCTTAGAGCCAACTCTCCTTGTGAGGTTTAATTTGTGTCAATTATCTCAATTAAAACCTTCAACACAGGGAGGAAGAGATGGATAGCTCAGTGGGCAAGCACAAACTGCTCTTGTAGAAGACCTGGTTCAGTTCCTGGCACCTGTATGAGGCAGCCCACATTGCCTGTAACCCCAGCTCTAGGGGCTCCAATACCCTTTTTCTGGCCTCTTTGGGCACCTTCACTTGCATGCATATGCCTACAAACACACACATATACATAATTTTAAATTAAAGAAAAAATTTCAATCCCTCCAAACACATCCCTTCCAAAAAGACATTACTGACCTCTCCTACCTTAAAACTAGGGTAAATTTTATAAAATTGGTGCTGGATCAACAGCTCAGTAGTTAGAGCACTTGCTGCTATCACAGAAGACCAGGGTTCAGTTCCTAGCACCTCTATGGTGTCTCACAGCCATCTGTGACCAGTTTTCATCCATTGTCCTCTCCTGACTTCTGCATGCCCAGAAACACTATCACTGTTTTCACAGTGGGCAGAGAGATGGATGAATAGAAGAACGGATATCGATACATATGATTCTACTGCTCTAGTGTTGCTTCAGAATAGAAAAGGGAAATCAATTGTTTAAAAAAAAAGAGTCAACTGTGTAAATTAATAATTAAATCAGGATTTAATAAGTATTTTACTATACCATTGAAGCTTGCAGCATGTAGGTTTCTTTAGCTGCTAGAAGTTTGTATTACTCGTCTTCATCCCTGTGACAACATATCTGAAGAAATCAGCTTTAAAAGAAAAATATTTATTTGGGCTCATGGTTTCAGAGGACTTAGTCCATGAATAACTGGCTCTACATTTTGAGATCTGTGATAATGTAAAACACCATGGCAGAGGGTAGATGGTACAGCAAAGCTGCTCTCTTCATGGCAACAGGAAGCAATGAGAGAAAGGAAGGAGCTGGAGACCTGATATCCTTTATAAAGTCATGTCCTTTTGTGTGACATCTACTCAATCCAGATAGAGCACCAATGACAGACCAAAGCAACAATTCCATTATAGGGAAACTTGGTAAACCAACGAGTTTATTAGGATTACTTATAGAAGTATGGGTAAAGGGTTACTTACATGAATACAGACAGCTCAAAGGCAACTTCATCACAAAAAAAAAACCCACTCCCTTATCACCAAAAAGCCTACCTGATAATGACTTACCAAAGCTGAATTCCTAAACCTCATTGCCTGGTGTACATGTACCCTGCTAGGTCATAGTTTCTCCTCTCTCCCCAGCAGTCCTTAGTACTTAGATAATCTTGGAGAAGGAGGAACTTTATGAATCTTTTAGGTTTTAGGGACTTCCTAAGACTTGTGAGTTGTTTACTTCCTGAGTCTCTCTGGCTGATGGGATGTTTCAATTCAGGGCCTATTGCTACATAAAAGTCCACAATGACCTAAATTTCTTCCACTAGACCACACCTCCTAAAATTTCTATCACCTCACAACAACTCACCTCTTTAGCACATGACCTTTTAGGAAACATTTAAGATTCAAACCATGGTACCCACCATTTTTCTATTACAACTCAACACCTTATAACACCAAAAGCTAAAGGCACATGCTTTTATTAAGCAAATGCACCCTCCAAATACCACAAGGAAGAGCAATCTTAGGATGTGCTTTCTGAATGTTGAAGTCACTAAGAAAGACATGTCTTACACAGACAATGGATGGTACAATGCTTTGCTTAAATGGAGAAGAAACAGAGCAAAATCAGCTTTGATAGCTACCACTGATCCCTGACAGTTATCAAGGCCACCATCAATAGTAATGCAAGGAGATGTTTTATACAATCCCTGTCATGTGCCATAGGCAAAGGATCCAGGTCAAGAGGGCAAGCACCATGGTGCTGGCAGGTACCCCCACATCCCCCTCTCTCTCACACACACTCATACATAGATAAACACACACACACATACACACACGCAAACACACACACACTTCAAAATAAAGACATTCACATAGAACCCCAAAACAAGGCTTACTCTAAAATCAGGCAATCAGTAAGGCTGTGAGGACTTTTAAATGTATATGAGGAAATGTTTCAGGCCCAAAACACACTCATATGTAACAATGCAAAGATTCACAAGGATATACCTGATTTCATTTCCCAGAAGTTCTAACATAGGCATGGTTATCACCTCTCTACTTTGATGTAATGCTACTCTGTGTGTCACTAGTGGGATACAAAGCCCAGACTTTTACCTCAGAAACCCCAAGAGTATAAATTCTGTCTTCATATCCTGGAAGCCAAACTTTGTGGTGAGTAGTATGAAGACCCTCAACAGCCAGGTTTTTTTTCCTGGCAGCCACAGGGACTCAAATTCTGGTATGTGATGACAAGTCGGGTGGTACCCTGGAGCAACAAAGGCTGCTTCCTGGCCCAGTTGCCCTGTTATAAGAGGATCCTTGAGTCAAGCTCTCATTCTAATTCTCCAGCATCCATTGACTTCTCCAATAGCTTCCTTTTCTATTTAAAATACAGAGATGGTTTCTGTTGTTTGTGACCATGAGCCCTGGCCTATACATGTTCTGATTGTGCTAGACTTGCAGATGAATGCTTTTTCTATTTCCAAATGTCTTCAGAAACTGCATAAGCTCTCTCAGTTACCTGCTATACCAGTCAAGCTTCTTAGTTGTGGTCCTCGCTGACTTAAGGAGAAAAGAAATGTAATGAAACATGTTTACAGTTCTCTGGGAATGCCTTTGGGAAGCGCTGTAATGGGAAAAAAAAATAGAAAAATTGTACTCTCTTCCACACTGCTTCCAGAGGGTCCTCATCAGGCCTCTGACACAGGAGCCAGAAGCCTCACCAATAGCACTGTGCACCATGTGTTTCTGCCAGCCATTTCTGACTCTGGATACCAAATGTCTTACCCTGGCTACAAGAGTCCTCTGTAGAGCTGCTTCCTAGCCTCAGTGACATCCTTACTGGAGCCTGAGCCAGGTGCTTCTGGCTGACAGTACCTCAGGTCTTTAGTTTACATAGCTCTTCTGCTCTCCTTCTTGAGAAGAGACATAAAAAGCAAGAAATTTCCCAAACATAGCAAGGATGCTGGTGGCCAGGTGTCCTCATGAATGTCTTGTCACCTCTAAGGAGCTTGAGCACATCTGTTTGTATTAGAAAAGGCATTTCTGTGTGTTGCAAGTTAGTTAGTATGAATGTTGAGTCACATATAGACCTTTAAACTCATGGAGATGGTTAGATAGTAGAATGTTAAAAGTCAGGGGCCAAATATGTATAAACTGGACATTGGGAAGGTATACTGGGCCATTTAACTCTCATAAATGTGGCATATTTATATCTGTTGTTTTGTATAATACTTACTGTTATAAGAGAAGGAACCATCTGTTGGACTGAAAGGGGAAACTTCTGGGGGGAAGAGGGTGGAAGGGCAGGATAGGAAGGGGGAATAGGGAGGGGTTTGTTACTGAGATGTAACTTGAAGAAAAAAAAATAAAGTATTTAAAAAAAAAAAAGAAAAGGCATTTCTAATACAAGGCTGTGTCCAAGAAATCTTTCCTGTAAGCTGACCTAACTCCCACCTTCAACAATGCCCCAATTTCACCAGTCTCCCATGTGTTATCTTTAATGGAAGTCTACACGACTTTGCCATCATCTTCAAAGTTAGACTCTACCAGTACACCCCTGCTCACTATTCTCTTACACTGGTTATGAAAGAACAATTGTTTTCTTCTTCATTCCATATGACTCCTTGGAGCCACTTGATTCCAAAGCTAAGCTCTCAACTATTCAGGCATCCTTTTAGCCTACCTGCTTTCCTCTGTTCTCCCTGCACTGTCTCCCTAGTTCAAACCCCTTAGCTATATGTCCCCATAAGTAGAAAGTTCCTTGTGCTCCTAGACTTATCTAACACTGCTTCATGTTCAAACCACAAGGAATTTTGCGGTATCCTGGTACCATGGACTGTTTGGATCTAAAACTCCAGCAGCTTTCTCTTCCCCAACAGTTCACAGACAACCCAAATCCATTGGAATAATAAGGTTAGAAGTGGGCACAATAACTAACATGAAATGAAACTCCACTCAAAAATTTACATAGTTGTATCATCTCAGGCAAGACAATGTTACCTCCCAAAGCCTCAGATTCTTTTTTTTTAATTATGTTTATTTATTACTTCGAGTTATATCTCTATCACAACCCCCACCATCCACCCTTCTTGGTCCCACTCTCCCACCCTCTATCCCTTCTCCCACTTATCCTACTCCTCTGGAGTGGGTGGCCCCTACATATCAGCCCCCCCTCAGTTCAACAGTCATATGAGTGTTAAGAGCTTCCTCTTGCACTGTGGGGGCCTATATGGCAACTCTGTTAGGGCAAAGTGTCCCACTAAAAGGTAACAAGGTCTATGTTCCTGTTCCTTTTGGTGTGTTCGTTGTAAGATAGTTATCCTGTACTACATGGCTAAAATCCAATTATAAATGAATAGGTGCCATGTGCATCTTTCTGAGTCTGGGTTAGCTCACTCAGGATGAGCTTTTCTAGTTCCATCCATTTGGCAGCAAATTGCATGGTGGGAGTACAAACTTGTACAACCACTATGGAAATCAGTCTGGCAATACCTTAGAAAACTTGGAATAGCTCCGCTTCCATTCCACTCCTGGGCATACATCCAAAAGATTCCTCACCAAACCACAAGGACACCTCCTCAACTATGTTTATAGCAGCTTTATTTGTAATAGCTAGAAACTGGAAACAACCCAAACGTCCCTCAACCGAAGAATGGATTAAAAAAAATCTATGGTACATTAACACAATGGAATACTACTCAGCTATCAGAAACAAGCCTCATATTCTTAATCAGAAATGTTGGAATACCAGCATTGGTATCACAGAGCTGGTAAGAGGATTGAATGCCATGATAATCTAACCCCAAGCTTAGAGCTCAATATATGTAACGTCATAGAGATGACTTGGAGCCCCAAATAACTCTTCGTATTGTTAAAATACCAGAAAAGACTAGGCATAGTGACACATGTCTTTAATCCCAAAACTTAGGGTTGGGAGCAGAGACAGCCACATTTCTGCGTTCAAGGCCAGTCAGAGCTACATAGACTGTCAGAAAGGGGGGAGGGGGGAAGGAGGGAAGGAAGGAGGGGGAGGGAGAGAGGGAGGGGGGAAGGAGGGAGGAAGGAAGGAAGGAAGGAAGGAAGGAAGGAAGGAAGGAAGGAGAAATCCCACAAAATTTCAAGGTGTTATTTGCAGTATGGTTGTTAGTATTATTTCATGAATAACTAAAAATGCATGGGTGCAGGCTTGAAGGGCTTCCCTGGGAGGGCACGAGTGAGTTTCCTGAGGTTGCTGTGAAAGGAGTGAACATTCAATGCAGGTATTTCCAGAAATGTGGCAATGCAGAAACTCACAGAGCTGGCTTTCAACTCTTGTGATTTTTCAGAGAGGCAAGAATTCTGTCACACAGGAGACAAGACTTTAGTCACCACATTCCACAAGAGATCTCGAATCCAGTGTCTTTTGCCTTGTCAACATTACCTCAGCACAGGCTTCCAGACTAGTATCTGAGATAGGCAGTGTCACCTAGCCCCACACACCCATCCTAATCAGGCCCCTGTGGGGCGCCCAAGGTCTAAAACATCCAGAAAAGCCAGCCTTATTTACAATAATCTGAATGGTGAATCCTTAAACATAATACAAAAATCAAAGAAATTCCCACACCTACAGTTTTTCCCTCTCCCATCCATTTGTCCCTGGGTCTGATCCCCAGCCCCCTTGTACTGATCTCTGAAAATTTTTAAATGTAAATAACAACTTAAGAACCAATTTTGAAACTTTTATCAACTCCATACTGAAAATCAGAGTAGCAAACCCCTAACAGCCAGTTTATGGGGAACATAGGCAGCAGGGTAAACTTAAATATAATTTGAAGAGAATGGTTGGGGGGAAAAAAGGAGATTTTTTAAAAATATAATTTTATTTATTTTTTAATATTTATTTATTACTTCAGGTTACCTCTCCATCTCATTGTCCTTTCTGCCTTCCCAGTCCCGCCCTCCCACCCTCTAGCCCCTATTCCTTCCATCCCACTCCTCTGGAGTGGAGTGTCCCATCATAACAGTCCCCTGCCCCAGTTCATCAGTCATATGAGGGCCAAGAGCCTCCTCCCACACTGAGGGCCTACAAGGCAGCACCACTAGGGCAAAGTGTCTCACTGATTAAAAAAAAAGTCTATGTTCCTGTTCCCTTTGGTGCGTTGGTTGTAGTATATTTATCCTGTACTATATGGCTAAAATCTGACTATAAGTGAATAGATGCCATGTGCATCCTTCTGGTTAGCTCACTCAGGATGAACTTCTCTAGTTCCATCCATTTGGCTGCAAATTGCATGATTTTGTTTTTTCTGATGGCTGAGTAGTATTCCATTGTGTAGATATACCACAGTTTTTTAATCCATTCTTCAGTTGAGGGACATCTGGGTTGTTTCCAGTTTCTAGCTATTACAAATAAGGCTGTTATGAACATAGATGAGGAAACTTCCTTATAGTTTAGTGAGAAATCATTTGGATGTATACCCAGATGTGGTATGGCTGGGTTTTGAGGTAGAGCTATTCCAAGTTTTCTAAGATATCACCACACTGATTTCCATAGTGGATGTACAAGTTTACATTCCCACCAGCAATGGAGGAGGGTTCCCTTTTCTCCACAACCTTGCCAGCATGTGCTGTCATTTGATCTTTTGATCTTAGCCCTTCTGACAGGTGTGAGATGGAATCTCAGAGTCATCTTCAGTTGCATTTCTCTGATGATTAAGGATGCTGAGCATTTCTTCAAGTGTCTCTCAGCCATTAGGGATTTCTCCTTTGTGAATTCTCTGTTTAGTTCTGTTCCCCATTTTTTGAATTGATTATTTGGTTTCTTGGCATTTAATTTCTTGAGCTCTTTGTAAATTTTGGATATTAGCCCTCTGTCAGATGTGGAGTTGGTGAAGATTTTTTTCCCAATCTGTAGGTTGCCATTTTGTTTGAATGACAGTGTCATTTGCTTTACAGAAGCTTTTCAGTTTCATGAGGTCCCATTTATTGATTGTTGGTCTTAGATACTGAGCTGTTGGTGTTCTGTTCAGGAAGTTGTCACCTGTGCCGATGAGGCAAGGATTTTCCCCACTTCCTCTTCTAATAGATCTGGAGGTATCACCATCCCAGATTTCAAGTTGTACTACAGAGCAATAGTAATAAAAACACCATGGCACTGGTATAGAAATAGACCAGTGGATCAATGGAATCGAATTGAAGACCCAGAAATGAACCCACACACCTATGGTCACTTAATTTTTCACAAAGAAGCCAAAACTGTACAATGGAAAAAGGACAGCATCTTCAACAAATGGTGCTGGTCCAACTGGATGTCACATGTAAAAGAATGAAATTAGACCCATACTTATCACCTTGTACAAAACTTAAGTACAAGTGGATCAAAGACCTTAACATAAGGCCAAACACACTAAAAATATTATTTTATAACATTTTATAACAAAGGCCAGAGTGGACACCACCAGGTGCATTTGAGGAAGTTTAAAGAGCAGGCATAGCCATCCCTTCTTTCAGGCTCAATCAAACAGCCCTGCCTCAGGAAGTCTTCTTGGGACCCCAAGATTGACCAAGGTACCTACCCTTTACGAGTTCATAGCATTTTGAGCCTTCCTGTCCAGTACGTCCTTTTCAATATAGCTATGAGCTCTGAGGAAAGACAAGTCCTAGTAAATCACCAGCATGCAGGAAAGAGCCTGGCTAGACTGTTCTTAGTTTAGGGAGGCCTCCAATACAGTCGATCCACTTTAATGCAGTCGCAAGCCAGAGCTGAGACACGGCCCATTAAACCAGTGTGACTTTTTGAGATCTACTGATCACCATAGTTTTTAAATTTGGAGAAAGTTAATGGGAGGCATTATCAACAAGGTAAGAAGATGGTAAGATTCTTACCAGCCAGCCCAGGAACCCAAGGCTCAGGGGTAGCAGTTTTAGGAATTATGAAGAGGGACATGCAATGGCAAAATGCTAGGGAGCCTCATCTGACTGCTGAACTGGGACAGGGGACTGTTATATAGGGACACTCCACTCCAGAGGAGTGGGATGGAAAGGTTAGGGGGTAGAAGGTGGGAGGGTGGGACCGGGAGGGGTGGAAAGAGGGCACTGTGATGAAGAGGTAACCTGAAGTAATAAATAAATATTTTTTTAAAAATGCTGGGGAGCCCATCATGGCACCAGCCTTATATAGCTGGCACTGTTTATAGTTCACTTACATACTTCAGGCCAAGATTTTTAAACAAAATTTTATGTATAATACTTTTATTTATACTTCCGATATGGATGAGAAAATTACCCATGGTCTCCCTCAATGAATATATGAACATATGAAGAAGGGGTGCTGAGGACATCCTTAGGGATAAGGGAGGGCTGTAGTCATATGTCCCATACAGAACTGAGACTTTTGAGGACATCCAACCTGCTGCCTAAATCCATTTCTCCCACTCACTACCTTTTTCTTGGCTCACAAAATAAAATCTTCCAGATCTACCATAGACACCCACAGATTTCACCAAGAATTCACAGCAGGGCTCCCAAAGAAGGAAAACTGAAAAAGACAGAACACCCCTCCTTACTTAACCCCCCCCCCCACACACACACACACATACACAAAGCTCTTTAGGTGGGCCTTAGTGTCCACAAGCCAGTTTGGGAAGCTGCTATCGATTTTCCATGGGAAAGGTAACTAAGGAAATCGAAAGAGCATTGGGGGGGGGGGGATTCATGCAGGCCAGATGGAGGCAAATATCTCATCTCTCGGGGTTATCTTCTTCCACAGTTCAAAAATCAATTAGTGATGAATTTCTCTGGAAACTTCTTAAACAATGTTATTTCATTAAAGATCTATGCAAGTGCGGTCAGATTTGCTTTCCAGGTGTGAATTAGAAAATTAGCCTCCTCCTTTTACTAATAATTCTCCTTGCTAACATTACATCAGTCTACACAGTTTCTAGTACCAGCTGAGCTGGAGCTGGTGAGAAGCACATAATTCCCCCTTTCCCCTCCAGCAACATAAATGAAAGCAGGGAGGATGGAAAACATGGGCACCTCCTGGAACCAGAACAGGAGACAAAACAAAGGAAAAACCCAGAAGCCAGGAAGAGAAACTTCAGAAGACAGATTTTCATGGCTATTGCCAGCAAATAACAAAAGCAAGAGCTGGAAAAAGAATAAAAGGCTTTCTGAAAGGGTCCAGGAGAGAGACTAGGGGCCAGCCTGTTGCCACAGAGATGTGTTGTATAGGAAAAGCCCAGATCTGTCTGTCCATCTAGGTCAACATGTGCCATGGAGAGCCTAGTGGAGAGGACAGGAGGCTCTAGGGGAAGAGGGCTTACTGTCTGGCCACAATGCCTGGCTGACTTTACAACGATGACCAACCAACCGCCTTCTTCCTGCTTCCCCCAACAGAGGGAGATGAACCCTCATTAACTCAGACTAATTTGCTGGAAGGCCAGCCAAACAGACAGTCGGAAGATGCTTGTAAAGGATTCCATTTTATCACTTTCATTTACACATAGAAAAAGGAGCTGAGTCTGCCTTTGATGAATAGATAAAGATGATCAGGAGCTAGCTCATTAAAGCACAATTTAAAAATAAATTAACTAACATTTTTATCGATTGAATAAAATTCTGTTAAAACTGTACTGTGGCGGGCAGAGAAGACAAGCAGGTTGTTCCCCATGTCATGGGGACTGAGCAATCTGAACAGAAAGGACAGATCAGTAAGCAAATACTTGCAACAGGGTAGTGTTTCTGTGATCAGGGGTCAGCTAAGAGAAGTGGGGTGCAGAAAGGAGTGGCTTACCCAGAAGGAACAGCCTGGCAGGGTGAGGACTCACATGGTCATTCCAAGAACAGACTTTACCATGTTTCTCATTTTAACTTCATGACACCTCATGCATTTTCTGGATGGGAAGATGCCATTACTTTATTCCATTACAGATGAAGACAGCACCCAAATGATTCCCCCACCCCAGTTGATAGAGAAAAGAGCCAAGAAATGGAATTAAATTCCCTGGACTCCAGGCTCTGGACCCCAGTTAGGGATCTTATGGAAAAGACAGCCGCATGTGCTCCTGTACAACAGTTCACTTGCAAGTGGGTGGTATTCAGAAGTCTCAGGAAGCAGGGGCTGGTCTGTAGATCCTTATGCAGAACTCCCTTCTTGGACTAGACTTGCTCTGTGCTTACCCCCACAGTTGCTAGTGATGCCGTTTCTAGTGAATGAATGGCCACTCTCTGTGTAAGTCCATTTGCCCCTCATGCTCATGAGCCTCACACCCAGGGGTGGAGCCCAGATTATTCAGCCCTAATTTGAGCAAATGCATCAAGATTAGAACTGGGGTACGAATCATCATGGCGACTGCAACCAACGTGGCTTTTGTCTGCTGCCGAGGTCCTGGGGATCCAGTTACAGGCTCATCCTGGAAGGAGGGTCTGAGGTCAGTGAGACTGGGTAGCTCAGTGGAAGGAGGCAGATATGTGCTTAAAAGTCTTCTACTTCCTCTCTTGTCTAGAACATAGGATATCTCAAGTCCCAGGCCAGCTTCTCAAGTTCTGAGAGCCTGTTGGGAGCAAATCCCCTGCCCATGACTGCTGGAAGCACACCTCCCTCCCCCCATTACTTCAAGGTCAAGTCCTCTTCATCCCATGGGAATGGTACAACTCCGTACTTTGTCTACAACAGGTTTTTGATGAATACACACTGAAATGTTATGTGGGTGCTTCATTTCTCCCTATTATGGTTGCAAGATCACCTCTAGATATGACAAAGAAAGGGATTTGAGAAGATAAATCCCTCCCCTTCTACAGCCATTTGCAGGGATTGCTCTGTCTTCTTGCCTCTTTGTCCATAGACATGAAACTCAAACTCGTGTGGGCTCCTGTGTTCATCCACTGCCCTTTTAGGACACCCCACTGCCCACTACAGGCAAGGTCAATCCAGGCTTCTAGGAGGTCCAATGCCCATCCTTGTGTTATTTGCTGAACAGGCATGCAGTTTGTCCCACCTGCAGGGAGCCCTCTTCCCTCCCAATAAGGACACTGACTACGAAAATGCAGAATTTAAATAATCCCACAGGAAGGAGATCAACATCTCTTAGAGACCAAATTCTAGGACCAGAGTAGAAACTGAACATTCTAGAAGTGATAATTGGTCTCATTTATCTAAATTTAGAAGGTCTGGAAAGGGAAAGAGTAACTATTAAGACATGTTATTTAGAAGATAAGCCTTTAATCAAAGAGATGAGTCAAGCCCAAACTCAAGCCAAAATCCTGCTCAAATCAGGGGTTTGAAATCTCTGTTCCTTTAGGGATAAAAGTCAGCTCATATTTAACTTGAAAATAAATAAGAACTTTTACAAGAATAGACCCCACCAGCAAAAATAGGCCATCTGATAGCCGTGGTTGGGGGGAGAACACAAAAAGCCATTAGTTGCAAATCAGAAATGTTTTTAACAGAAATGTCACCTGTGAGCTGAGGGATGGCCAAGCTCTGTAAGCTGACAGCACTTTACAATCCCCAGGGAAACTATCCAGATCAGGTGGTTTAGGTGCCAACAACCTTGCTCTCCCATACCCACCCGCCTCAGTGACCCCAGATGGCTTTATCATACCCCTACCCTGCCAGCCTCAGTCTACTCGACAGCAAAGTGGGATCAACAGCTGCCATTTTCCTTATCTTCAGTTTAGTTTAACAAGGCTTCCCAGAATGCCTACCCCAGGCCTGGGACCTGTGAGTTAGATGCACAAGGTCAGGGGAGGAGACTACACTGGTCCTGTGTAAGGGTGGCAATAGATAGATAGGGTGCTGAAGTCTCAGGCTTAGAGGAAGCAACAGCTCCTTAAACAGGTTAGAGACAAAGGGGGAGTTTTCAGAGGAAGGAAGAAAGGAAGGAAGGAAGGAAGGAAGGAAGGAAGGAAGGAAGGAAGGAAGCCATCTCAATCGGAAGGAACATCAAAACAAAGGAGAATGAGCTGGGGAGACGACTCCATGTGGAAAGTGTGTGCTCTACAAACACAAGGGCCAGAGTTTAGATTTCCAGCACCTGTGTGGGAAGCTGGATATGGTGGCATGTGTGTGTAAACCCAGTGCTGGGAAGAAGAGACGAAAGGATCCTGGGGTTTGCTGGCCATTCTGTCTAGCCGAACCAGCGAGCTCTAAGCTCAGTGAATGACCTTGTCTTAAATACAAAGCAGAGTCTAACTGAGGAGCTGTCAGAGATTTCAGCCTTGCTCACCCAGGCAAAGCAAGACTCCATTGTTGAACTACATGCCTAACTCTTCTATTACTTTTTAGTTTTCAGTCACACCCTCACTAAGTTGTTCAGACTGGCCTTGAACTCTCTCAAGAGCCCATACAGGGCTTGAATTTACAGGGCTCCTATTCCAGTCTCCCAAGCTTGTAGGCCCGTGTCACCAAGCCTAGCTGGATTTGGGTTTTGGACACAGAATCTTACTATGTAACCCAGACTGCTTGGAGCCTTGGGATCCTCCCGAATCTGCCTCCTACATCCTGGGATCACAGGTGTGTACTACCATGCTCAGATATCTTAGTATGCTCTAACAATAATTACAACAAAAAGGTTTTTAAAAACAAACTAAAGTAAGCATGTCTTTAAAAACATTTTATTTTAAACATTACGAAAATCACCACATACAACCTCACTTACTAATGATGGTCTCTTGCTGCAAAGCCTGAGACAGACAATGGGGCACTTGTAGGCATGGTCCTAGGGAAAAGCTAAGTATCTCTTAGCCCCTGATTGCTCTAGACTAAAGACTGACTTATAGCCACTACACACACACTGCAAACGCCTGCTGAGCTTCTCTCCTTGTTCATTTAACCTCACATCAAGTGACCCCTCTAGGTCAGCAGTTCTCAACCGGTGGGTCTCGACCCCTTTGGGGGTTGAATGGCCCTTTTCACAGGGTCTCATATCGGATCATTCATATCAGATATTTACATTATGATTCATAATGGCAGCAAAATTATAGTTATGAAGTAGCAACAAAAAATGATCTTATGGTTGGAGGTCACCAAAACATAAAGTGTCACAGCATTAAGAAGGCTGAGAACCACTGCTCCAGGTGCTCCGTGTTTGTCACAGTTCATAGGATGATCTCCGCATCCACCAATTTATTTACTCTTCTTCACAAAGTTCAAAAAGATAGCACTCCTTGGGTCTTCTCAAAGACTCATGGACTTGGGTCCCAAGAGCTGGGAGAGTCCATCTTTACTGTACATTCAGGTACTGCACAAGCGAGCACACCAGATATGTCAGGAAGAGGCCTGACTGACACGTGCTACAATGAGAGTGCCATGTTGTATGGGCTCCTCCTACCCGCTAGGCTTCTGGGAAGTGTGCTCCTTCTAAGATACAAGATTTAGACCTGAAAGCTAGGTCGATAAAAAAAAGAAAGAAAGAAAGAAAGAAAGAAAGAAAGAAAGAAAGAAAGAAAGAAAGAAAGAAAGAAAGAAAGTCTCAGAATGCTGTAAAACTTCTGGGTGTCTTTATTTATCGTCTTTATTCTTCTTCATGACACATACCACAATCTGATGATACATTATATATCTGTGTGTCTGTTCATCTCTAACTTTCAGAACTGTGTAAAAGGTAAAAGATTCTGGTGGAAGGATGGGTATGGCAGCCTCCCTGTGACAGGCAGGATGTAACTGGATCCGCATCCCTGCCTTTGTAGTCCACATAGAGGATACCTGTGGTCAGCTGTAACCTGTAGTCAGTTAGCCTCAGTAGGTTAGTCCTGCCTTCTGTCCACTCCTCTAAATAAAAAAAATAGACAAATTTTTGGTTTAAAAAAAAAAAGGTTCTATGCATTGCAATATCCTCAGAGCCTAGCCCAGTACTTGATGAAAGTGAAGTCTCAGTAAACATATATGGAATGAATGAATGAATGAATGCAAGAGTGTACCCATCATCAGCTAGACATTTGGGTAATGTTTACCAATTCCAGTTAGTACAAGAAGGAAGATACACAAGTGAGCATCAGAACAACTTACTCCATCTATTCACTACCAAAGCTGCATTCCTTAAGAACTCATAATAGGACAAGGATTGAAAAGCACTATTAAAGCTGGCGTATATGCTTTGGATCATATAATCCCAGGACTCAGGAGTCAGAAAGATTTCTGTGAGTGTGAAGCCAGCCTAGTCTACCAAGCAAGTTCTAAGCCAGCCAGGGGTGGCTAGTAAGTGCACAGTAAGACCCTGCCTAAAAACAAAACAAAAACTGATATGTAAAGTTAGGTGTGTTGACCCACACCTGTAATCCAAGCACTTTGCAGGCACAGGCAGAAGGAGCAGTGGTTGAAGATCACCCTCAGCTACATATCAGGTTTTAGGCCAACATGATCTACATAACACCTTGTCTCAGAACAACCACCACCACTGTAACAACAACAACCATAAGCTCCCATGTACAGGTTACAAAGCAAAACTGACACTGTGCTCCAAACAAGCAGAGGGTGTGCTGGAGCCTTCAAACCAGGAGGTCCAGATATCAGGCATTCTACAATGTGAAAGGATTTCGCCAAAAGGCCCAACACAACCACAGCAGCAGGTGTAGAAGAAGATGAAAACCATCGATTGCCATAAATAGCTCTCCAAATCCTCTCCTTCACCACATCAACCATCTCAAAATAACTGAAAATTTAGAAGAAAGTCCCTACTTGGTACAGAGGACACGGTGGGTTTTAAAGAACTAAAATTCCAGGCAGAATTGAGAATGTTCAACCTGAATATCAACGAGAAAGGTGGAGGGAATACTATCGATGGAAAGCATGCTGTATAAGAAAAGCATTTGATATAGTGGCATACAAGTGTTACACTCAAAATTAATTCAAATTAGCTTAGTAAGGAGTCCTGCCACATAAATTTAAAACTGGCCTAAAGTCTGCAAACACAGGGTGATGACAAATGGAAATATATTGAGTTGGGGGAGGTAGGGGTGTGGGGGTCATCTTTATTAATGATCTGAAAGAGCGAGAGTAAACAGTGTGTTAATGAAACTTGCAAATGATGCTAATTTGGGAGGTGTTGCTCTGATCGCTGTGGACACATAGGGAATGTAAATGAACCTTAAGTGGTAATAAATATGAAGAGGAAACAATGCAATGATATTCCAGCTAGAGAAAAATCTGCAACTCTTCTGGATACCCTGGCTTGTCCAGCCTCACCACAGAACTCTCTGCCCTTTGTGTCTGGGGGTGGGGGGGGCTGAAAGTGGAAAAGTCTATCACCCTAACGCAGAGAGTTTCAGCCAAAGAAGAGCATCTTGCTTGTGCAGTTTACTTTAGCTGGCCCTTTAAAGCTCCACAAACGGCTTTCCTTTGATTCAAAGCAACTGTGGTGCTGGCCCTTGGATGGTGGGACTCCATAAATTACAGCCCAGGAGAGGCTGTTAAAAGAAACAACCAAACAATGAGGAAACAGAGAGACTGATTTATGAGAAATGACCCAAAGGGGTAGACTTTGGTTAATTGATGGCTGAGTGGTAATGCCATAATGACCTGCTGCAATCTCTCTGTGACAAATAACCAAGGGAAAAAAATATTTAGTATCCCACAAGGAAACTTCTTCATCCTGCCTGGTAGACAGTCCTGTCTTGGAACTGCTAGTCCACTGAGTTTTACCAGCCCATTTCTTAGGCTTCATCTCTGAGCAGCCCACATCCTGGGTCTTCCTCACCCTACCCCCACCAGCATTGCTGGCAACACTCCCTTTTAACCCTGATGGAGTTTCATGAATGCAGTGACCAAGTATGGCCTAACAGGGCAGAGGCACACATCAGCCCTCCCCAAAAGACTCCTGTGGGAGGAGAGGGCCCAGGGCCACTTGCCTCTTGCTCAGCCTCCTGTGGCAAGGAAATAAATGTGATAGCTCTATGCATATAGCTATAGCTGTATGCAAATATGAGTTTTGATACTGTTTTTATTTCCCAGTAGGTTCAGCCACCAGATTTATGGCTTCCAGCCGGAGATCTGTCTGGGCTAAGCCAGTAGCAGTTTGTAGATGAAAACTAACAGATCATGTCTCAGCCTTCCTGCAACTCAGAATCCTAGAAAGAAGCTCACAGCCTGTTCATTCAGCTTCCTTATTTTATACATGAGGATACAGAATAAGAGCCTGCCATATACATGTTTGCACAAAGAGGTTGTCCAACGTCACATGCCACCACATCAGCAGAATGTAGCTCTTCACATGTCTCTCAGTCCATATTTTACATGAAGGAAACTGAGGCCAGTCTGGCTGTACTCTTACAAAATGCTAAGGAGCCTACCCTCAAAAAAGCCTAGGGAGGGGTTGGGGAGATGGCTCTGGTGAAACACTTTCTGTCCAAGTGTGAGGACCTAAGATCGATCCCCAGAACCCATGCGGAACAGCTGAGCATGGCACCTCCAGAGGCAGAGACAGGCAGATTCCCCAGGTACCTCCAGAGGC